>CAWUFW010001185.1:3000000-3081852 GCA_963921515.1 Calotriton arnoldi
ATCAAACAAGTCAGATTGTGCCTGTGTGCGAATGCTGTATCCAATTCCAAACTCGGTATGAAGTACTTCCTCAGTCTGTCCTCGGTCTTATAATAGTCATACTTATTCAAATGCTTGTAAGCTGGAACTTCAGGAAGTACTGCGTCGAAATTGGAAAAGAAATACTCGAACTGATCTCTCTCATAAAACAAACTAAGCAAAAGACTACAAGAAATACCATAAGTCAGTGGAAGATGATGATATCTAATACCCTCATCCACCGAAGTAGGCAACTGCATACACACATAACAATCTTTCGCATCCATCACGTCAACATACTCATACAACAACTTAGCATACGCATTAAGCTTAAAATCACCCTTTGACAAATCTACATGTAATCTACGACTTTCTTCTAATATCATAGCTCTATCAGCTGCCCTGTCTACCCCCTTCTGACTAGGTGTGATAGGTGTAGGTGTCCCTGTCACTGCCTCTACTTCTGGCTCATGCGAACCAGTATATGAGACTACAACTACTATGATTATTGAAATTATCACACTACTTATAAGAATGCCTATAATCCACTTTGCTCTACGATTGGGATTTCCCGGCTCCATGATTTCGAAAGTTCTCAAAAAGTCTTGGTTATCGCAAAGAACTCAGAAAAGTCTCTGTCCTTTATTTATGACTTGCTTAACCAGCTCGAGCAACCATGAAATCTCCGGGCTTTCCCTTTCCGATCACAACTTATTTACACAGTCCAGAAAAAGACTTCCCTAGTTTTCGTTCCTCTTCTTGTGGAAAGTCCCTAAGTTTATTCTTCTTCCACTTGGACCTAGGTTATCTTCTTCTTTTAGACTTTTATTTACAGTTCATTACTGATCCATAATGAGATCCTCATTAAGCACGACCAGAACGTGATACAAAAGTTCAAGACGCAAAAGCAGCACTTCGTGTGAAAACGGCTCAGCTCCGAAAGGCGGGAATTCGACCCGATGCAGAAGCAATTTTCGGACTTCACTCAGAAGTGGGGGATTCGGAATCGTGAGTGTCAGTGTTCCGTCTATCTCGAACCCTGGCATCCGCAGCACCACCTTCACCACCAGTTTCGGGCTCCGACTGAACACTTCCACTGACTTCAGTCTCCCTGTATTCACCACCCCCTGCATCAAACACAGTGTAAGTCCACTCAGGGGTAGAGTATCTGCGACAAGGCACTCTTGTTCTCTTGGACCTTCGCCGACTGTCTTGTGCTTGGTCTTCGTCGCTTGCTTCGGTTTCAGATACTTCGGACACTGGAGCAAGGTCTCTCTCAGGTGCTAACCTCAGGTTCAGTCGCCTCTGTCTTTCAGGCCAACTTTCAGCACTCCTGTTCGTTCGTCTGCCTTCTCCTTCTATGCCCAGTGCACTACTTCCTCTTTCTGCTGCATTTGACTCTTCTCCGCCCACTGCACCTTCTCTTTCTTCAGTGCCTGAATCAGGGTTCGAACTGTGGAAACCCCCTTCAGCTTGCTCTAGTGCACCACCAGCTGTGTCAGCGACCCTTACAGCTTGACTTGTCCTCTCATGTGGCCCTACCACGTCAGCTGGGTTTTCATTTACGAGAGGAGCTGTTTCTTCCAAGGGTGCTGGAACTCTGCGGGTATGGGAAGCATGCACCCAGTTCGGCAATCCTCCACACTTTACTGCTGTGTTCGTGATAAGTATCACCTGATACGGGCCACGCCAACGGGCATCCAAGCAACTCTTCCTCACGTGCTTCCGGACGAGCACCCAGTCACCGGGACACAAGTCGTGGCACAGATCACTCGAGGCTGGAACCACAGCTGCTTGCACCTGCTGGGATACAGAACGGACCACATCAGAGAGTCCTTTACAATAATCGAGAATCAAATCATCAGTGATGTTTATCAAGGCTGTAGTTGGTACTGCTGGCAGTCTCATTGCCCTCCCCATTATTATTTCATGGGGGGACAACCCGGTCTTTCTGTCTAGGACACTTCGCATGCTCATGAGCACCAGTGGCAAGGCGTCGGGCCATTTCAGGGATGTTGAAGAACACATTTTTGCCATCCGGGCCTTCAAAGTTCCATTAACTTGTTCCACCATCCCAGAAGCCTCTGGTCTGTAGCTACAGTGGAGTCTCTGGTCAATGTTCAATGCTGCACAAAGTAACTTCATGATTTCGCTATGGAAGTGCCCACCTCTATCTGATTCCAAAGAGGTCGGGATCCCAAATCTAGGGATAAGCTCCCTCAACAATAATTTAGCCACTGTCAGAGTGTCACACCTGCGTGTGGGGTATGCCTCCACCCACCGTGAGAATATACATACTATCACTAGAATGTACCTCAAGCCATTGCACCTAGGCATCTCCACGAAATCCAGCTGTAATCTATTGAAGGGCCCTCCTGACCTTCCAATATGACTCAGTGTGACTACAGTTTTCTTTCCAGCATTCATCTGTTGACATGTAACACACCTCTGACATACCGTCTCAGCCATTGCTCGGAACCGTGGGTTATACCACGTCTGTCTGAACACCCTCATCATTGCGTCTCTACCCAGGTGTGCCTGACCATGTATCAATCTTGCCATCGGACTCAGCAATTCTTCCGGCAACACAGCTCTCCCATCGTTTGATACCCACACATCCACCTCTCCTCTCTCGCAACCAGCTTTGATCCAGCCCTCTCTTTCCTTGGTTGAGACTTCATCTTGCAATCTCTTAAGCTCTTCCCAAGTGTCTGCCATGGCCAACATTATGCTGAGATCGGTTCCCTCTTGGCTCTCTTCTATCTCCCTGCCTGTGTATATGCATCCTTGTTCTGCGCAGAAGCGGGCTACCTCATCTGCGTAGTTATTACCCAAGGATACAAAGTCCTCCCCCTTCCCATGGGCTGAACACTTTACAACAGCGATTTCTTTCGGATGCTGTAATGCTTCTAACAATTGTCTTACATATTCTCCATTACGAATGGGTGAGCCAGATGATGTCAAAAATCCCCTCTGAGACCATAACTGCCCGAAGTCATGCACCACGCCAAAGCCGTATTGGCTGTCTGTATAAATCGTGATTCGAATTCGATCAGCGGCCAAACAGGCACGGGTCAAGGCAATGATCTCAGCTACCTGCGCGGAGCGTACTCCTTCTAGGCAAGCGGCGTCGACCACTCCTGAAATAGTACATACAGCAAACGCTGCTCTCAATTGCCCCACACTGTCTCTTAAGCATGAACCATCGACAAAGAAAATTTCATCTGGGTCATCCAATGGTTCATCGACAATGTCAGGTCTCGGTTTGGTGCAAAGTTCGGTCACATCGAGACAATCATGGTCCTCACAATCTTCATCATCTGTGTTCGGTATAGGCATCAATGTCGCAGGGTTCAAGATGGAGCACCTTTTCAGAGTCACATTCTCTGCGGCAAGTATGACTTGCTCGTACCTCGTTAACCTATTGTTCGTTAGGTGCTGGGTCTTGGTCCTGGTCATTAATAACTCAACCGAATGTGGCACATGTACAGTCAATGGATGTCCCATTACAATGCTTTCACATCTTTCAATGCTGACACCTGTTGCAGCAACGGATCTTAGACATCCGGGCAACGCAGAAGCTACTGGATCTAAAGTAGCTGAAAAATAAGCAACTGGTCTACGGACACCTCCATGGTTCTGAGCTAACACTGCTAATGCACATCCTCCTCTCTCGTAACAAAACAATGAAAAGGCCTTGTTGTAATCAGGCATTCCCAGTGCGGGAGCCCTGCACAAATCATCTCTCAACTGCAGGAATGACATCAAGCACTCCTCGTCCCATGGTACCGGATCACTCACATCCTTGTGTGTAAGCCTCTGCAGAGGCTTTGCTCTCAAGGAGAAACTAGGAATCCACTGTCGACAATAGCCAACCATTCCCAGAAACATCCTAACTTCCCTCTGTGTAGTGGGTACCGCCATGCTCATTATTGCCTCAATTCGATCTGGTGACACCTTCCTCTTGCCTTTTTCTAATCTGTGTCCCAAGTACTGTACCTCATTCAAACAGTACTGCAGCTTGTTCGGGGACACCTTATGTCCATTCTCTGCTAAGTGGTTCAACAAGGCTACTGTGTCAATTCTGCAAGCATCTTCTGTTTCTGAGGCAATGAGCAAGTCATCTATGTACTGCACGAGAACTGAGTTCTGCGGCAACACAAGACTCTCAAGGTTCTTCTTCAGGATCTGGTTAAAGATCGATGGACTTTCCGTATACCCTTGAGGGATACGACACCATGTTAACACGCGATTCTCTAGCCTAAATGCAAAAAGAAATTGGCTTTCCTCGTGGAGCGGTATCGAAAAGAAGGCTTGACACAAATCGATAACCGTAAACCACTCGGCTTCACATGGGATCTGGAACAGTATTACTGAAGGATTCGGTACCACTGGACAACAAGGGACAACTATCATGTTGACCTTTCGCAGGTCTTGCACGATCCTGTATTTCCCGCTCGGTTTCTGTAGTCCCATTATGGGTGAATTACAGGGACTACCTCTGATCTCCTTCAAAATACCCTTCTCAATGAAAGTCTCGATCACAGGTTTTATTCCTGCAATCGTTTCTATCGATAAATTGTATTGAGGTGTTCTGGGGAAATCAACATTCTGTTTCACCTCAATCCGCACTGGTTCAACCCCTCTGATTAAACCTATTTCGTCTCCTGCGAAATCCCACACCACAGGCGACACTGCGTCTCTCAGATCATGTGGAAGTTCTTCCACAGTCACCATTGGGTACAGATCTATACACAGATGCTGATTGGCCATCTTAAAGTCAGCATCATCATCTCTCGTCTGGACCTCCACTCCTCGTGGTGTACAATAAATCGTGCAGTTCAATTTGCACAACAGATCTCTTCCCAAAAGACAAACTGGACTCGTGTCACATACTACAAACTGATGTCTAGTTTGGAAAGTACCTATCTTTACTAAGATCGGTTCTGTCAATGGGCTGCTCATCTTCTTGTTCGCTACTCCGACAACCTGGATTGATTGTCCCGAGAGGGGTAGGTTAGGGACTACTGCAGATCTTACAGTAGACCGGGTAGCTCCAGTATCAACCAAAAGTGTTGCAGGATTGCCCTCAATCTCTGCCTCTACAAAAGGTCCTCTCTGGTCTACCTCCAAGACCGCTCCAAGTGTGCAGTCTTCCGTCCCCTCTCAGGCACCGTCAGGATAAAGGGTCTAAGCTATCCTCAGCATAGCGTTCGAACAGGGGCATCTGTTGGTACGTTCGTGTTCCTTGTGAAAACTTTGGAGCTTGGGGAATCTGAGCATGAGAATTGTAAACCCCCCCTTTCATCGTTCTAGGTCTCGTTATTGTGTTAACCACCTCTTGCGCGGGTGCCTGAGCCCCCTCTTCCTCTTCCTGTACCTGATTAGCTGGGTTCAAAGGACACCCGCGTTTCCAATGTCCGACCTGGCGACAAAGATGACACGCAGTGGTCTTCTTTAGTGTGGCCACGTCCACTCCTGTCTTGGGGTCTACTGGTTTTCCCTTTCCCTGTACCTGCCCATTCTGGTTTCCCTGGAAATTTCCTTGCTTTCTCCCCAAGGTCCCTCCACTAGGCTGATTCTGTGCTGTCTGCATCTGGACAAGCATCAATTTGTCTTTTAGCTTTCGATGTTTTGAATCCACCTCATCACTACAGTACCTCGCGTACCGCAAAATTTCATCTAGTGGCTTGTTCTGCCAGCAGATCAAATGGTGCTGTATCATGAGGCTGATTTCCCCTCTCAGACCCGTTACAAACTTTGAGACAAACTGTCCCATATCCTTAGGGTCCAAAACATCTAACCCACTATACTGTTTAAAAACTTGCAGAAGTCTTTCATAGTATTCATGCACCGTTTCCTTGGGTTCTTGTACAGTCCGATCTATCTTAACCCAATCTATATCCTGAGGTGAAATCTTCGACTTCAACCATGTAATCACCTGCTCATACTTTTTCATGACATCAGGTGATGGACCATTTGTAACCGCCTCTCTTTTCGGTTCCGAAGTCGGCCACTCAATAGCGACTTTACATGCTGTCCACAAATCTCCTGGTACCACTATGTCAAACAAAGTGTTCAAATCAATCCACAATACTTTTGAAATCTTCACAAACCGCTCAACCTGCTTGTACCACTCCACCGGTTTTTCCCTCAGCCGAGGAAAATCATTTGTAAATGCAGCCAAATCACCTCTATTCCACGGCACATGCACGTACCCTCCATTCTGTACTTCTCGTAAAGGAAAATTTCCTACACCCGTCGCCCCCCTCCTGGCGGCGGCGTTTCCCCTTCTGCTCTCTTTACTGGTTTCTTTTTGGACCACCTTTCTTCCCATTTGTCCAACAAAATCCATATTCTCATTCCTATGATCAGGTCTCTGGTGTGCGTCTTTAATCCTGTGATTCTTTTCTCCTCCAACTCCTGATCACTGTAATGCAATCTGTGTGGTCCCTGTAACGCTTTAGTTTTATTCAGGTCCACCTCATATCTTTTGGCCAAATCCCTCAATCTATCATGTGCCATTCTAGCTTTTCGAGTCACATCTTTTGCTACAAACAGCAGCTCATCTGATCCATAGATTTCTATCCTTTCCAAAGGCAGACCCCCACTGATCATTTCGTCTACCTCTGCTTTCAGCCTCACTACATCTAGCAACCTTGCCTGTACTGCACTCCTCAGTACATCTCGACAACCTGAACCGTCCCGCTCATCACAGTCACTATTCTGTCCTTGTGACCTATTCCCTTCCATATTCCTGGAACCTGGTCTGTCTTCCGAGACATTTTGTGCCCTATCTCTTTGCATCCTATCCTCTTGGTTCGTTACTGTTGGTGTCCACTCCCTCAAAGCTGACTTAGATTCCCGTAAAGACCTCGGTCTTTCCGGTCTCTCCTCTTCTCGACCACATGAAGAATCCGCAGTAGCCGGTAACGGCGTACTTGTCTCCATTGGTCTTGGGAAATGAACCACCCTTACTCCAAACCCATTCCCAATCTCACTGTTTCCTTCTTCCCTTCTCATCGGCACGGAGCTCCCTTCTCTCACTCGGTCTGGGTCATATACCGGTACTATAGGGCCAATGGTAACCGGTACTGTCAAGGAGTCCGGTAATCTTGTGTTCCCCCAGGAGGCTGTGTTATCATAGACGCCGTAGCCCCCTCCGTTCCTGTGGAAATTCTTCCCACTACTCTCATGCTAGTCTGGTTCTGACTCTCATCAACTATTGCCACTGCTGGGGTTGTCTTTCCCTCTTCTGAATCTGGGTTAAATGGTGGTGGCCTCTCCGCCAACATCCTATCCAACAGACTGTCATCTAAATCACTGTCATCCTCATCGATTCTTGTAATCTTTCCATTTTGTATCAGCAGTGGGTATAACTTATCTCCTTCGATCGTGTCTGCTCTCCACCTTTTCTCCAAGGCATCCCATTTTGCATCTTGAAATGCCCTGACCGATTTCTTCACCCTTTCCTGACATCTGTCCTTCTTCCTATCATACGCTGCCCTTATCCACGCATGTAGTGCCTCAAACTGTGTTGGTCTAGGTAGTGGTCGTAATGAAGCCATTACACTCTTGAGCTGGTACAGCACCTCTAACCTGAAAGTACCATATCGAGGGAACGACAATTCTCCTTCTGCTTCTGTCATTTTATGCCAATTCTCGAGCCAAATTATGGTATGCAATCCTACATTCTTTGCCATATAATGTGCTGGTGTATCCTCGGGAGGAGGTTCCTCTCCCTCCCGAACAACCACATGTCTATCACCTCTACAAAGTTCCCTTAAAGCTTTAAAACATTTCATGATGAATCAACTTTGTATTTGCACTCAAAATGTCCGCTTTTACTTCCTGATTTCAATCCACCAATCCCAGCGCGGCTCACACCAACCGGCCTATCGCAGCGCGGCACTGTTCTGACGTCACTTTTCCTCCGCTCGCAGCAGTTCCCCTCCTTTCTAATTCACTTGTTCTCACTCGCATCCGTCCCAATTATACTCTGAAATAATGTCCGTCCTACCGAACAATTACCTCTCTGACCGTCAGTCTTACCAATGACCGATCAGTCTCTTAAGCTTGTTGACCTCAATCTGGCAACCGTCTGTCCACGAACGACCGGACAATCGCCTCTAATACACTCGATAGGATTCAATCACTCGATGTTCTGCACACAATAACCTACGACCTGCGTTGGTTATTCACACACTCACACATGTGTCCCTATCTTCTGTGGGTCTGTCAATGACGTCTCGTGACCCCCACAACTCTGGTCAACGTTCTCAACTCTGGGTGTATTCTACACCACAATAAATCTCCCGGTCCCGCGCGCGCTCACGGTCCGTTTCTCAATCACACAAGGTCCGCTAGACATCACACAACAATAAAACACCGCAATCTACCAAACATCACTCTTTTCATACTCACTCTACTACGAACTGCTACTTCCGCCGCACCGTCACTCTCCGTCAGTTTTCCACGACCTCCGACATCCGTCTCTCGCGGTTCTCTGGATCCGCGTCACTCGGGCTCTATGGGGCAACTTAATCTCCTATCTTGCTCTAGATCTCCCCTTACCATCAAAGGTAACCATCCTACTCTGCTACCAACTGATAACGCCGATTCTTATCTAATTATCTATAAGAACCTTCTGGCCGCCAAGATCTTTTTACCTGTTGTATAGTGTAAAGGAGAGAATCTCATCAGGTTAGATATCAGCATTCATTTTGTCTGAAAGGACCACTGACTCCGAATTCAAGTTTGAGAATTTATTATCGCCAAAAATAACTGAACGTGCAGGCACCTCAACACGAGGTTAAAGAAATAGATGGGCACTAATACAAATAATAATCTACGCAGGAGTCTCATCCGACTCAGGATAAGAAGAATAGACAGTTCTAGGAGGACCAACCAGACTATGATTGCTCCTATTTCTAAGTTGCTCTTCATGGGCCTAAACAAGCTTAAAATCAATTGCTGTCCCTACACTAACGCTAAGTGACATCCCTGCATAACGATTTTCCCAGGCAAGAAAGAATAAAAGGTGTCAGCTGTGAAGACTTCCTAAGAAGTGCAATCACCATATACCTAAGCTCAGCTCTGTCCTTCTCTCAGGTCTCCCCTACCGCTTCTCTGACCTCCTCCCTCAGGGCACTATCCCTAATACAAAACCATACTACAAAGGTACACGCCTTGTTTACGCCCTCTTGGCCAGGTCTTCTTTCTTGTGCTTTTCCATTGAAACGGTGACTTCATCCTGGACGGTTTCGTTGACCTTGAGTCCCAGGCGCCTTCTCCGCTGAAAGTATCATCCCTAAATTCCATTGCACTCCCCGTACCATGCCTCCCATCTTTCTAACTTTTGAAAACAAAGAGTTAGTCTTTACTAACGAGACATGTGTCCTTGCACCTGCAACAAAAGATACGGTCAACAGAAACCTTCTACTGTGCTAATTAAATCTACCGTTTGTGCCCAGAGAGCCTTTCCAAGAGAAACCCTTTTCGGCCTACATTATAAGCTAACATAAGAATATACCAGGCCTTCCTTAAGCATATATGTAGTCAGGCCCTTACATATAACTTTTAAACACACATCTTACTTTTCCCTATAAGCATATTCATTACGATTCATTATGCAAACAATGAATTACATGTGCAACTTTAATATGGTGCACGTTTAAACTACTGCAATTACATTACATACACGAACTAATTCCTCTATGCATTATGTTCACACAATTCAAAAAGCATTACATTACATCATTATCCTAACACCATTATACTGCTGAATTCACTTCGTTTCAGTGAACTATTCATTCTTTGCTAAACATGCATGAGTATACAATGAATATAAACGAATATATGTCTGAATACATGTGGGTGCGGCCTCTCAGTGATTATGATGCACCCCTACAATTCACAAGAACATTTCGCTCTATCAACAACGACTGATATTCTAATAAATACCACACAATCAGATGTATCATTTGTTAATGAAATGCAGGAACTATAGGAAAACAATGGGACAATCCCCAATGCAGAAATGGATGACTCAGATTTTCAACAAATACCAACAACCCAATCTGGGAAGTATACAAGATCGGTGAGAAAATCAAATCAACAAACACCCTTCAGACCCAAATCCACGTTCAACCCATTCATGATCTGTGATTTTATTGATATTTTTCATGAACAAGTGGTCGAACAGATTAAACAACTCAATGTGAAAACACAGAATATAAAATTCAAATATAACAAACAAAACCACGAATATGATAAACTCATGAAAAGACTCAAAGAAAATAACAACATAGTTATCCGAAACTCGGATAAAGGAGGAAATATTGTTATAATGTCTAAAGAGGAATACACAAAAGAGGCCTACGCGCAATTAAACGATAGGACATGTTACACTAAGAGTAGTGTCTCTAATTTGAAAGCAATGTATATGACTTTCTACAATAAATTACTGGCATGGAAGAGCAATGACTTGTTAACTATTCAGGAGTACACATTTTTGAAAAATGACCAACCTGTCGTACCCACAATTAACTTTATACCCAAAGTCCATAAAGATCCACAAAAACCACCAGGCAGACCTATTGTATCAGCCAGGAACAGTCTGCTTGAACACACATCACAATATGTGGATTTTTTTCTCCAGGACCTAGTTAAAGCACTGCCATCATATGTATGCAACACCAGTGGCTTTCTAAGGAAACTAAAAGATTTTGAATGGAAACAAGATGATCTGCTTGTAGCACTGGATGTGAGCTCGCTTTAAACAAGCATCAGACATGTTGATGGCTTACATGCTTTAAGATACTATCTGAAGAAAAGAGTGGACAATACCGAGAAACGGAATGAGATGTTGACAGAGATGGTGGAATTTTGCTTAATGAATAATGTATTAATGTTTAACAACTTGTTGTACCAACAGATCAGAGGTGTGGCGATGGGGGCCAGCTTCTCTCCCAGCTACGCATGTCTTCACATGTGCTGGTGGGAGGAGCTGGACCTCAAGACCCAACACAGACCAGTCACTGCAACTAACGTCAAGCTATGGTTACGATTCATAGACGACCTGTTTGTGATTTGGGAGGGCACTATCAGTGAAGCCAATGAATTTGTGAATGCCATAAATGACAATGATTTAAATTTACATTTCACAGCTAGCATAAGTGCGACCCAAGTGCGCTTCCTAGACACACAGGTGTACATAGCGGACAATAAGATTGAAACCAAACTATACCGCAAGAAGACTGCCGGAAACTCCACACTACATGCGAGCAGTTCTCATGCAAAACATCTAGTCAACAGTATCCCCTACGGGGAAATGTTACGTCTGAGGCGTATCCATAGCAAAGACAGTGACTTAATTGAAGCACAGAATGCCAGTAAGTTGAGATTCTTGGAGCGAGGTTATCCCCGGAAAGTCATAAACAATGCTATTTTAAAATCTATGCGGCATGAAAGATACGTGCTACTGGAAGATAAACGCACTAGCCCTGACAACACTACACAACAACTAGTGAAAAAGGATCTAGAGGGGAACAACGAGTTTAGAATAATCATACAGTACAGTCAACAGCAAAAACAGTTAAAATCGATTATTGATCGGAACTGGCCCATGGTATTAAATGATCCTGTTATTGGGCCAAGTTTACCATCCAGACCCTCTATTACATATAGTAGGGGTATATCTTTGCGTAATGACCTGGTTAAAACAAGTCCTGAGGTCATAGAGGGAACAAATTGGTTACAAACGCATAAATGTTTTTTTAAATACAAAACCTGTACTGCGTGTCAGCAAGGTGAGAACAGGACAACCTACACAACCCCATTCAGTCTTAGGACTACAAAAATAACCAAACTCTTGACTTGTAAAACCGAATTTGCAGTTTGTTTTAATCTGCCCATGCAATCTACAGTATGTGGGTAGCACCAAATTACAGGTGCATAAAAGGAATTTACAACACATGCGGGCGATTACTAATCAGGACAACACTTAGCACGACATTTTAAGGCCAAACATGAATCAAAGAATCTGGACCTCAGATACTATGTTATAGACTCTGTATCACCCAGTAGAAGAGGGGGAAACGGGGAACATAGATTGCGACAAATGGAAACCTGATACATTTCAGAGCTCAATACCAAACAACCGGCTGGGTTGAACGTAACTGAGGATTTATATACTTGTTTATGATCTCTGGGGAAACATTGTTATACCGAATTGTCTATTTATTAAATTGAATTTTATGCAGAACCTTTTTATCCAATATTTAAGGACATTTTAGCATCATATATATTTATGTTTGTATTTATGTATTTTACATATATCAGGATTTTATAATTATAGTATTTTATATATGTATGCATTGAAATTTGATGTTAATTTATTGGAGACACGAAAGGCGATTTATTGCACATATTTATTGCATCTATTTTGCTGCTTTAAATGGTTGAAATTCAAAAATGTAAATTCGTATTCTGGTATTTAGACCGGTATAGCCCTATAAGTGAAAGCAACACCACTAGGTACTTGTTCGGGCAACAAATACATGAAATGAGAATAGCCTCAAAACAGCTTACAAATGAGATAAAACTGCATAATTTAACAGCTGAAAATTAAAACAACATGAAACTGCATCTGATGCTGGGGCTCCAGTACCATGGTAATGCAGAGGGTCCGTTTTAGTTAACAAGTGAACCGAGTAACATTTGGAAAGAAAATATTTATCTGTGTTAGACATTATTGCACTATGCACTTTTGTGAATTGGTGAATTTCACTTTTGCACTTTAGCACTTTTTTGCACTTTAAAAAACGACGCAATATTCAATTTGAAGAAATTGAATTATTATATTGTGTATCAAAAATGGGGATAAATTGTAATGTATATGAGCGACATATACGTATGACATTTGTATTTATAAAGTATTTAAATGGGGTTTGCGTAAGCTGAATTCCATACCAATGCAAGTGAAAGAATAGTATTTGACTTGAAATGGATTAATATTGCATTCTTGATACTCCAAAACTACAATTGAAATGTTTTCTATGTTTATTGCGTGAAGTTGCACTCGTGGTTTAGACCACACCTGCACCAGTCACTTTAAAAAGCCAATTGTAACGCCGAACCTATGTCATGTGATCAAGGCTCGTTTGAGGGCTGAAACGCGTTATGACGACTTGCACAAATAAATAATAATTGTACTACTATCGTGGTCCGTATCCGTTTGTTGGAGAATCCAGGGAGAAAACGGTACCTTGTTGATATATATATATTACCTACTGGCGGTCGCCAGTAGGTAGTTATAGTTAGGACCTCGTTTCTATTCAAAAAGCGTTTTTTGTTTTCCCAGTAACTTTGGCGCCGGTTGACGAATCTTCGCGAAATTTTCAAAACTAGTGGCCCGGTCCGCTCCTGTCTTGAAAGTTTCGGGGTGATTTGTCAAGCGGGGGCTGAGAAAAAAGGGGGGTCCCAAAACACGTTTTCCCCATGTTAATTTCCATAGGAAACTTTAGACAAAGCTACAGCCCGAACTGTTGAACGGAATGACACCAAATTTGGCAAAAAGGTAGGTCTTGGTTGAGAAAGAGCCCTTTTTAGGTCGAGCCTAGAGCAGCGCATGCGCTGCTTGCGAGACTTTTAGTAAGGGGGTTTGGAAAGCTGACCAGACGCTCGTGCGTCATGGCCTTTTCCCTGCGGTTACGCGCGCAGGGCCGACATCTGTTTTGCATTATCGTGCCCGATAATGCAAAACAGATGTCTCGCTGTGGCGCGCGCAGATCGCTCGTTTCTATTATCTTTTTCACCTCGGATACATGCTTCTCAAACAGGGCTGTTGGCTGGGATATCCAGAGGGCAGCTGTGTAGCAATCAACAGGTTTATTGTGCTGTCGTCTCGACCTCGGTTCACTTCGGCTTACTTCAGGTGGCACATGGGCAGTGTGATTGGCACCCAGTGGGTCTCTTCTCCGTCTTCCAGCTGGAGTTTGATTTCCAACATCCAGCCTTGATGCCGTGCACAGATATGGCAGCTTCACAAATCTTGATTGTACGGCATAGGGATATATATATCTGTTTATCTCTCAGCAGGAGAACGAGCCGCGGTGGATGGGTCGAGAATGAACTCTGGCTGAGGTTTAATCCGTGTTTATCTAACTGGAACATGTGTATCATTATTCTTGCTTTCTAAGAAAACACAGTCCAATCAACATATCTAACAGAAGCGAAAAGGGAATTCACAGGGTGCGACAGACCTCCGCAACTGATTAACGTTGAGGTGGATTCGCGAAATTAAGCTGTTGATTTCGGTCCGTTATTCTTATCAGCATGCATCAGATACTGTGAAGTCACGAATACAGACCTCATGTTGATGTGACCTTCCAAATAGGCCTGTTTATCCGCACTAAGATGCGCTCCTTTCTCTTGAGCTAGGCACAAATACACATTTACACATGCTCTCTTTATTAGTAATTTATTGAAGTGTTTGGAATCCATATCAATATAGTCATTATCCCCCGTTACTCGTACAATAACTTTTCAAAAGTTTAGATGTAATGGGGAATAAGCGCACTACCATGAGGGTTCGATCTGCCAGGTGAAACACGTGCCACATTCATTTTAAGACATATTTTTTCGTGAGTTCAAAGTATTGCATTTAGATCAGTTCATTCAATTCATGCGTTGTTCCGCTATGGATTTACAGTTCATAAAACAATGCATATGTGCTCCGTTGCTACTCCACGCTGCGGGTACTGGCTCTTACTCACAGTACTATCACACCGTGACCAGCATCCGGTACATGTAACAATTCCAAGCTGCAATGCATGACTTAGAACTGAAATCTGTATCTCATTTATATTATACAGCCAAATTATAACTATTTTTAAAAGTTTTAATAACTTTTCGCAGTGGGTACATTCAGAACATTAATGTTCGCAGTGAAATCAAATTGGCAGAATACAAGCTATGAACATTATATTCAGTTATAGTATATCAGTGATAGGAATGAAGTAGCAGGAAGCTATGTTAACAGTGCATCAGTGCTTCATCACGTGGGTGATATCGCCTCCTCCATTGGGCCAGGAACCTTCTCGCTATTGGTGAAGGAAGGGTCTGAGTTAACTTGCTGTTGGAGGTAAGTTCGTAGTGGATCCCAAAAACCTTTAGGACATAGGACATAGGATGAAGTTCTTGAGCATATATTTCGGCTTGGTCTCTGCAATATATTATGTACTGTATTCAGCGATCGTGTCGAGGCACTGCTTTTTACATCCAGTGCATAGCCACTCTCCTTTGGCCAGCAGACGACCCCTCACTGCGAACCGCTGCTTTCCTTTGGGTGACTCAATAAGTGCACCCAGCAGAGCAACGCCTTTAGCATGGGAGAGCTGGGCCCAGGGTGCCAATATCCTAAGGGGCGCACAGAGCTATGTGCATTAGGGTAATGCTAACAGCAGCACCCCTGTTGTCTTGCTCCAGCCTTGTCCATGTGTGCTCGTTTCTTTCTGATGTGCCAGTAAGTTGTGTTAATCCTTTATTATACCCTGGGCAATGTTTTTAATACCCCTTTGCCACCTTTCTTGCCCTCACTCTCCATCTCACCCCTGCTGACACACACCAAGAAAACCATCATCAGTGTGAGGCAGCTAAGCTATTGGTGATTAAGGTGAGCCGGGGAGGTCCGGAGAAGTTTGTGTTCAGGGACCAGTCTCTGCTCAGCCAGGGACTAACCAGTGAACACAAAAGGGGCCCCCTGCTGCCTCATTTAAATTCTTAGCATCAGCAAGGGCGCCAAATTTCTCTCCACTCAGGGCGCTATATTAAACAAGCATTGGCACAGCCAATAGGTCTCGCCTTTGGGACCTTATAAGTGTTTAGCCATGCAACAGTTGATGTTGTTGCACCAAGGATATTGTGCTGCATAACTAAATACTTATACGGTCCCAAAAGCGAGACCTATTGGCTATGCCAATGCTTGTTGTTAAATGGTGTAAATCCGTTCAGTAGTTCCTGAGAAATTAAAAAAAGAAAACTTTCGATATCTGGGCAGAGCCTAACCACCCATCTCTTCCTGAGCACGAGTTTGCCTCTGATTGGCTGCCAACACTTCAAACCAGGAAGTGTTGGCAGCCATCTTGTGCCTCGGACGAGGGAGAAAGAAAAAGGTAAGGGGAAGATAAAAAAACAAGAAAAGGGGGAAGGGTAAAAAACACCCTGACCCCCCCCCCCCCAGGCCTGCTCAGGGGGTCAGGCCCAAAAAAAGCACTTTTAAAAAATTTTTCGGCAGGGTCGCGCCGTGTGCACGAATCCATCTGAAAATTTAAAAAAGCGAAGCGCGGTCTGCCCCCCCCCCTTCATTTTCAGAGCCCCCGGGTGGGCCAAGTCCCAGGGGCAATTTATTTATGTAGCGGGGGCCCGTGGGGGCCCCGGGGACCGCCACTTCCCCGGGGCTTGATCATGTATTCGCGGGCGGCACGCGGTCCCCCCGCAGCCCTGGGGACCACCACCTCCCCGGGGCTTGATCATGTATTCGCGGGCGGCACGCGGGCCCCCCCAAGCCCTGGGGACCGCCACCTCCCCGGGGCTTAATTTCAATAAGGGTGGGGGGGCCTCGCGGGCCCCCCCAAGCCCTGGGGACCGCCACCTCCCCGGGGCTTAATTTCAATAAGGGTGGGGGGGCCTCGCGGGCCCCCCAAGCCTCGGGGACCACCACCTCCCCGTGGCTGTCAGTGTGGGGGGGCTCAAGCCCCCCACACTGCCCCGGGGACCACCACCTCCCCGGGGCACTTTGTTTTTAATTACGGGACAGACCCCCAAGCCCCGGTGACCACCATCTCCCCGGGGCTTTGAAAATGAAGGGCGGGAGGCCGCGCGGCCCCCCTTCCGGAGCCCTTGATGGCCCTGGGGACCGCCACCCCCCAGGGCCGGCTCCTGCAGTGTCCCGGGGTGCCCACCCCCGGGACACTGCTGTTTGCTATGGCAGGGCGGGAGCCGTGAAATAAGTGAAATAGAGCCCCGGGGAGGTGGCGGACCTATTGCTCAAAAGCAACGCCTCCCACTTTCAAAAGGGAAAGATCGATGGCTCAATCCTTCTCAGGCAATGCAGTGAGAATTTGGAACTCGCTTCCGCCGCAGCTCCGCACCACCACTTCTACCCGGACCTTAAAAACTGACCTCAAATCTCTTCTCTTCCAAAGACGCTTCCAGAACTAATACACGCGCTTTCAAGTCCCTCAAAGAAGTTCTTTCACTACTGTAAATTTTGTATTCTATGCCTGTACAAGTGTCATCCCAGTGTGTTTGTGTTTTTGAGTGACGCCCATCTATTGCTGTATTATACCTCTTGTATCTCATTTGCTTCTGTAACATGTACATTTGTAACATTCTCCTCATGTAACGTAACTGGTCCTATTGTGAAGCGCTCTGACACCTTTGGGTTAAAGTCTGCGCTATTTAGAAATGCATGAATAAATAAATCAAATGCCGGCTCCCGCAGGAGGCGGGGAGCCGGCGGGACCGTGGGGGTATTGGGGCTCCCCCCCAAGGTCCCCAACGGAGAGGCCAGGCCCCGGGGGAGGGGGTCCCCGGGGCCAGAAGTGGCCCAGAGGGGGGCCACACGGCCCCTCTCCCCGTTAATTAAATAAAATAAAAAAAAATAAAAAACGGAAAGGTTGGCCCCGGGGGATGGGGTCCCCGGGGCCATAAGTGGCCTAAGGAGGGGGGCCACGCTGCCCCCCTCCAAATAATTTAATTATAAAAAGATAAAACAAAGTCTGGTCATGCCCCGGGGGATGGGGTCCCCGGGGCCACGCGGCCCCCTTCCCGTTTAAAAAAAAATTGTGTATTATAAAAACGGGTCAGGCCCTGGGGGATGGGGTCCCCAGGACCCCAAAAAAGTAAAAAAAAAAGAAAAAAAGGGGGGGGGCCACACAGCCCCCCTTGTAAATTTTTTTTTTTTTTTTTTTAAAAGCCGGCATCTCGCCGGAGGCCACGTCCCCTTTCTCCACCACTCTGCAAACGCGCCCCCTGGCGCGTTGTTAGTTGGGGAATTAATTCCCCTTGAATATTGAGGGTCCCTGGGGGCCAACTAGCCCACCAGGTACCTCCAATATGCGCCACAGAGCTGCGTTGCAGAGAGGTGGTCCGAGGCCACGCCCCTTTTTACACCTCTCTGCAACGCAGCTCTGTGGTGCTTACTGGAGATACCTGGTGGGCTAGTTGGCCCCCAGGGACCCTCCGGATTCAAGGGGACGTAATCCCCCAACTTACAACGCGCCAGGGGACGCGTTTGCACAGTGGTGCAGGGAGGGGGCGGGGCCTGATATGACAAGTGTGCAAACACGCCCCCTGGCGCGTTGTAAATTGGGGGTATAAGTCCCCTTCAATCCGGAGGGTCCCTGGGGGCCAACTAGCCCACCAGGTACCTCCAGTAAGCGCCACAGAGCTGTGTTTGGTGGTGGGGCGCTGAGGTCCTCTTGTGTCCTGAGGACCTCAGGACACAAGTGGACTTCATCCCCTGAGCAGCAGTGTGCCAACTAACAACGCACCAGGGGGCGCGTTTGCAGAGTGGTGGAGAAAGGGGGCGTGGCCTTTGTCTACCTCTCAGCAATCCCACTGCATGGGGCTTACTGGAGGTAAGAGGTAGGCTAGTTGGCCCCTAAAGGACCCCCAGCAGCGAAGGGGACTTCAATCCCCATCCAAGAGCGCGCCAGGGAGCGCGTTTGTAGAGTGGTGGGCAAAGGGGGCATGGCCTGCACTTCGAACTTAGCAATGCTGCTGTGTGGGACTTACTGGAGGTAATAGGAGGGGTAGTTGGCCTCCAAGGATGTCCTTGTGGGGCCAACTACCCCTCTTGTTACCTCCAGTAAGTCCCGCACAGTGGGATTGCTAAGACGTCTTCGGAGGCCATGCCCCCCTTTCTCCACCATTCTGCAAACTCGCCTCCTGGCAGACTACGGGATGGGGGATGAAGTCCAATTTACTCCTGAGGGACTTTGGGGGCCAAGAAGCCCTACTGGTACCGCCTGTAAGCCCTACGCACCGGAATTCCTGAGCGCTGGCCGGAGGCCCAGCACCCTTTCTCCACCACTCTGCAAACACGACTACTAGTTAAAGAAGTGTTTGCAATGTAATAGGTTTCGCATTTGCGAGAATTGGAGCTATTGGCGCTGTAAATGCAAAAGGTTTTTACTAATGTTTTTTGGAGTGGAGTGGATGTACGTTGTGTGTAGTGGAATTATGTGGTATGTTGTGCAGTGGAATTATGTGGATAGAAAGTATGTGGTATTTAGTGTGTAGGAATTATGTAGAGTGGGATTATGTGTTATGGAGAGTAATTATGTGGTATGGTAGTCTGTGTTGTGGAGTGGTAACCTCAGGTTTAGTCTTCCTCGTTTCCATAGAAGCTCAACTATGAACTCAGTGAGACAAAAAAAGATGGAATCACTGAGGAGCACTTGTGGACCTAGTCAGAGGTATGAGCAGGGCCACTGCAATTATGTGACTGTTTGGCTGCACCGACTTTCGCACAATTATACATTTTCTGCATTAGCCACATAATTCATCATCTGCACCCTAATCTGCAGATTTGAACAAAAAAAAGCCTTGTTTCTAGCTGAAACGGGTCAAACGTTACCAAAAATGCAGCGACAAGTGTTACAGCATGGTGGAAGGCCCTTTGCAAACCTAGAATGGTCACGTGTTACTTATTGCTAAATGTGGGTGTTAAATTGGTACTAATGGTGTGCAAGCCACTCTTGCTTCCCTCTGCGCCTCTCTTGCCTCTTTCTGCATTTCTGTTGCTTCTTTCTGCACGTTTCTTTCTTTTTCTGCACTTCTCTTGCCTCTTTCTGCAAACCTCTTCTACTTTCTGCACCTCTCTTCCCTCTTTCTGCCCCCCTGCTGTCTCTTTCTGCACTCGTCTTCCCTCTTTCTGTACCTTTCCTGCCTGTTTTTGCATCTCACTTGCCTCTTTCTGCACTTTTCTTGCTTCTTTCTACACCTCTGGTGCTTCTTTCAGCAATTCTCTTGCCTCTTTGTGCACTTCTCTTGCCTGTTTCTGCACTTCTCTTGCCTGTTTCTGCACTTCTCTTGCCTGTTTCTGCACTTCTCTTGCCTGTTTCTGCACCTCTCTTGCCTCTTTTTGCACCTCTGTTGCCTCTTTCTGCACCTCATTTGCTTCTTTCTGCACCCCTGTTGTCTCTTTATGTACCTCTTTTGCCTTTTTCTGCACTTTTCTTGCCTTTTTCTGCACTTTTCTTGCCTTTTTCTGCACCTCTCTTCCCTCTTTCTGCACCTCATTTGCTTCTTTCTGCACCCCTGCTGTCTCTTTCTGTACTCGTCTTCCCTCTTTCTGTACCTTTCCTGCCTGTTTTTGCATCTCACTTGCCTTTCTGCACTTTTCTTGCTTCTTTCTACACCCATGTTGCTTCTTTCAGCAATTCTATTGCCTCTTTGTGCACTTCTCTTGCCTCTTTCTGCACCCCTGTTGCTTCATTCTGCACTTTCCATGCTTCTTTCTGCACCTGTCTTACTTCTTTCTGCACCCCTGTTGTCTCTATGTACCTCTTTTGCCTCTTTCTGCACTTTTCTTGGCTTTTTCTGCACCTCTCTTCCCTCTTTCTGCACGTCTGTTGCCTCTTTCTGCACCTCATTTGCTTCTTTCTGCACCCCTGCTGTCTCTTTCTGCACTTGTCTTCCCTCTTTCTGTACCTTTCCTGCCTGTTTTTGCATCTCACTTGCCTCTTTCTGCACTTTTCTTGCTTCTTTCTACACCTCTGTTGCTTCTTTGTGCACTTCTCTTGCCTGTTTCTGCACCTCTCTTGCTCCTTTCTGCACCTGTCTTGCTTCTTTCTGCACCCCTGTTGTCTCTTTATGTACCTCTTTTGCCTCTTTCTGCACTTTTCTTGGCTTTTTCTGTACTTCTCTTCCTTCTTTCTACACCACTCCTGCCTTTTTCTGTACCTCTCTTGCCTCTTTGTGCACCCATCTACCCTTTTCTGCACCCCTTTTGCCTCTCTCTCCACCCCTCTTCCCTCTTTCTACACATCTGTTGGTTCTTTCTGCACTGCTCTTGCTTCTATCTGCACCTTACTTGCCTTTCTGCACTTCTCTTGCTTCTTTCTACACCTCTGTTGCTTCTTTCAGCAATTTTCTTGCCTCTTTCTGTACTTCTCTTCCTTTTTTCTGCACCCCTCCTGCCTATTTTTACACCTCTGTTGGTTCTTTCTGCACTGCTCTTGCTTCTTTCTGCACTGCTCTTGCTTCTTTCTGCACTTCACTTGCTTTTTTCTGCACCTCTCTTGCCTCTTTCGGCACCTGTGTTGCTTCTTTCTGTACTTCTCTTGCCTCCTTCTGCACCTCTTAGTTAGAGGTAGTTTTAATCCCCCTGCCCTATTATGTACTAGGGCCATACAGGGGAGGTCATGCCAATCACAGGGGTATCCCATAGTGTACCCTAGTGTATGTAGGTGTTTTCACTGTATTCTAAGTGTCTTTCAGCATAGCACTGGCACCGGGCCTGGTTAGTCAGTCTGTTACCACCAGTACCAGTCAGCAAAAAGTTGGGGGCACAGGATGACTTTACAACAAGGCCTCTTTCTGCTCCTCTGTTGGTTCTTTGTGCACATCTCTTGCTTCTTTCTGCACCTTTCTTCGACTTTCTGGACTTCGGTTGCCTCTTTCTGCATTTCTCTTGCTTCTTTCTGCGCCTTTCTTCCTCTTTCTGCACATGTCCTACCATTGTAGACATAGTTAGAAATTAGCATTTAAAAAACCTTTGAAATTCACTGAAAAAACCACAGGTTTCAGGGACGTTATAGTTAGAAATTAGCATTTAAAACACCTTTGAAATTCACTGAAAAAACCATAGGTTTCAGGGACGTTATAGTTAGAAATTAGCATTTAAAAAACCTTAGAAATTCACTGAAAAAACCACAGGTTTCAGGGACGTTATAGTTGGACCTTTCACTCGTACAAAACCAGAGAAATTCGGCCGTTATAGTTAGTTCAGCTAACTATAACTCGCACCCCCGCAATGCACTGCTGATGGCATCACATATTACATCATTCATGACGTGGTCAGTGACATCACTGATGACATCACTGATGACATCTCAAATGACACTGATGACATCATCCACGTGATAATCTGATGCACCTCCTCATACCCTAATATAACCTTTGATACACCCACTCTAAAATACAGACTACCGGTTTCGAAACCATAGACACACCAATACCAGTTAGTACAAACCCACTCACTAATTCCTAGGTCTACACACACATCCACTCATTCACCCATACAGTCACTCATACATGCAGTCAACCATCAATATGGCACTATCATATGCACTCGCATATCTATACAGACACTCACACACCGCCACTCATCCATAGTTACTCACACACCTAGTCCGTCATGCAAAGAATCAATCACACTCCCATTTACTCACCTATACAGTTATACACACACCACCTCACTTATTCATACATATACTAACACATACACTCTTATACAATTACTAATACAAGCACACACTCATCCATACAGCCACTCTCACAATCACTCACTCACATATAGTCATTTATATACTCCAACACTCACATATACTGCCTTTCACGTATGCAGTTACTCACACATGTACCACTGAGGCATCCATTGACTCACCAACACACCCATACACACACTCACCCACCCATACAGCCCTTCACAGATGCACTCTTGAACCCATACAGCCAGTGAATCACCCACTCGCACATCTATGCACAGTCACACCCCCCCACCCACCCAGACACTCAGGCACCCATACAGATACTCAGACAACCAATCAATAACCCATATAGACCCTCATTTAGCTACTCACCAAACCATGCAACCGCTTGAACACCAACTGACAAACCAAACTGTGTGAATGTCTGTATCAGTCACTAACCCATGCATTCAGTAAGCTGCATTTAATCACTCACTTATACAGTCAGTCACGCACCTACTAAATCATCCATTCAGACACTTATACACCCACTCATTCTTCAATACACCTTGGCCGATATAATATATATATAAACATATTTAAACTTTACAGAAACAGTCACTGGATGATGTCATAAGTGATGTCATTTGAGATGTCATCAGTGATGTCACTGACCATGTCATGAATGATGTAATATATGACATCATCAGCAGTGCATTGCGGGGGCGCGAGTTATAGTTAGCTGAACTGACTATAAGGGCCAAACTTCTCTGGTTTTGTACGAGTGAAATGTCCAACTAAGTATAACGTCCCTGAAACCTGTGGTTTTTTCAGTGAATTTCTAAGGTTTTTTAAATGCTAATTTCTAACTATAACGTCCCTGAAACCTATGGTTTTTTCAGTGAAAATATATATATATATATATATATATATCTATGTATCCAACAAAGAACTGTAATTGCACCCAATACCAATGTCCTGGGTTAAAGAATTACAGAGCCGCCACTCAAATTTAGTTCAGCGTATGTTTATTCACACACGGCAACAATGAAAACCCAACGCGTTTTGGAGTTTCGCACACTCCTTGGGCAGCTAACTGTGGAACAGGAGGTGCCTGTTATATGCAGGGGTGCCGGCGGAACATCGGCAATCCTTTTAAAGACATTTTTGAATGCGAGTGCCGGCGGCGACCCACTTGGGTTTTACTGAACCACCAGTCCCAGGAAGCATTGCTTCAGGTGGTCCACCTGAGCATAATTATTATGGGTATTTACTGGTGGCTGCCGCACGCCGGCATGTCACATGGTCTGCCACTGAAGAGGGCGTTGGCCCGAAACGCGTCTGGCAGGAAAACAGAAAAGGACTTTGTTCATGGCGTGTGCCCTTGATTTAAAAAGGCGTAATTTCCACCTGGGAGTGCATCCCACCTAGAGGCAACTCTTTTTGTATCATATATATATATATATATATATATATATATATATATATATATATATATATATATATATATATATATATATATATATATATATATATATATATACATACATACATACATACATACATACTTGCAGTTCCTCAGGTCGTTACTAGAGGTTCCTCCCATGTCAGATGCAAAATCTTCAAAACTCTTTCACAGAGCCTGCAATCCATCAAGGTGTTACTAAAGGTCCCTCTCGAGTCATATGCAAAAATATTGGAATTCTTTAATGAATTTGCCATTCCATAAGTCATTAATAGAGGTCCCTCTCAAGTCTGATGCAACCGCTTCAGATGACTGAGTCAAAATTACAGATTTCAATAATTTTTTTAAATTATTTAGTCGAAATAATTGATGACACTAAAATGTGTGCAAGCTAACATTGCCAGGAAAACACAAATGCCTTCAAGTAACTAATCTTGTGCGTGAAAGCCTTCTAAACTAAAGTGGTTTAACCCATTGATGGATTTTGTGCCCTGTGGTGGGAGTGGCTATTATTTGAGTAATAACTGAGCAATTTAATGGATAGAAATGGTTGACTAAAAGTCCTGGTATATTTTTATTATTCGTTTTTGTGAAAGCAGGCTGGCAGCTTTCAAGTATACAGCACTTGCAGTTCCTAGTAAATTTAAGTGCCATCAAACTGATTCTTAGCAAACTGGCTTTGAGTGACTCTATAGATATTTGCTAATAATTCCAGTCAGTTATATTAAAGCCCAATACCTTATGCTGTTTGCTGTGGTAGGAAGGAGCAGAACATCAATGTTAGTGGAGAAACATAATAGCGATATTTGATGAAAGGTTTGGGTATATCTTTCTTTCTCTCATTTTTCTCTTTCTCGTGTGTGTGTGTATATATGTATGTATATATATATATATATATATATATATATATATATATATATATATATATATATATATATATATATATATCACATACATACATCAAAGCAGGTTTTCCCAAAGGAAGAATTCTACTCGCACTCACGGGTGGAAATCGTTGTTTAATTTATTCAGGCAGCAACGTTTCTTAAGGCAAACTCAATAAACTCTACGCGTTTCGGTCTGAGGACAGACCGAAACGCGTAGAGTTTATTGAGTTTGCCTTAAGAAACGTTGCTGCCTGAATAAATTAAACAACGATTTCCACCCGTGCGTGCAGAATTCTTCCTTTGGGAAAACCTGCTTTGATTTTATAACGGCTGGGCTCCGTCGTATCTACAAAATCGCACCGTCGACAGAGCGCTGTGTGCCTGAATGCGAGCCACTTTGTGGATAAAAAATATATAATTCACTGAAAAAAAAAAAGTTTACAGGGACATTGTCGTTAGGAAATAGAATAAACCTTAGAAATTCACTGAAAAAAACAAAGGTTACAGGTATGTTCTAGTTAGGCTCACATTTCACTCATACAAAACTTAACCATAGAAGTTCAGCAGTTATAGTTATCTGAGCGAACTATAACTTGCATCCCGCAATGCACTGCTTATGACCTCACATATTACATCACTCATGGCATGGTCACTGACATCACTGGTGACATCTCTAATGACATCATCCAGTGATTGAGTTTTTTCTAAAAGTTTCTAAGTGTTAAAGATATAAACTAAGATACTACAAAAGTTAAATGAGTATAGTTTGTGTACTACTAATGAGTGATACTTTTTGTAACACATTATGTGTGACTGTGTTTATCGGTGTGTGGGTGGTTGTAACCTTTGAATTTTTTTAAACTTAGAAATTCACTGAAAAAAAAACAATTTCCTAACTATAACGTTCCTGTAGTTTTTTCAATGAATTTCTAAGGTTTTTTAAAATGTTATTTTCTAACTGTAATCTTTGAGAGTGTGTGTGGGAGTGCATGGGTATTTCATTGGGTATGTGAGGGAGTGCATGAGTGTCTTAATGGGTGTGTGAGTGTCTGCATGGGTCTGGGTGTGTGACAGTGCATGAGTGTCTGAGTGGGTCTGAGCAGCTGTGTGAGTGACTGTATGGCTCTCTGAGTGGGCGCATGAGTGTCTGAGTCAGTGTCTGTGTGGGTGTCAGTAGCTGTGTGAGTGACTCGGCCACAAAGGAGCCACACATGCCCTTTTATCCAACAAAAGTCTACAGTTTTGCACAAATTATCTACTCAAGTGGAATACTTTCTTCTGGTTAATTACTAACTGCTACCTCGTTGGGTAAATGTCCAGTGCATATTCTACATTACATCTGTGTAATGGACCATGAGGAAATGTCTCCAGTGACCTTGTGTGCATTTGGCAATGTGATTGTTCCTTCCGAGTCTTTATCCAGAAATCTGTGATAACATGAATCCTCCCATAGAGAGAACAATGAGACTACAAAAAGGTAAATCTCCACCAAACAACGGCACTTCCTCTTTTCTATATGAAGTACATGCTTCTTTGTTTTGTGGAGATGTCCTCATATTCCTCGGCATGAAAAACGTGACAGCAAAATCGGCAGCAAATGCACTGGGGGGCCTTTTGGTAAGCTGTCCATCATCCTGTCAAAAGGCAGGAAGACCTTTGCATACAATTAAAGTGGCTGGGGATTCCCGGCCAGATATAAGTAGGGGAGGTGGGGGCATCTGCTCCCCTTACTGGGCTGATTTTGGTCCCGGGTACACCATCACCCGGGGCCCAGCCACAATATAGTAGGGGGGGTTGTGCAGCCTACCTTCTCGGGCCGACTTCGGCCCTGGGGACCCTATCCCCCAGGGCCCGGCCTTAACAGAATGGGGGAGGGGGTCATGACCCCCCCCCCCGGGCCGATTTTCGGCTCTGGGGACCCCATCCCCAGGGCCATAATTGAATGGGGGAGAGGTGGGCCTTGCGGTCCCCCTCCCCGCATTGATTTTGGCCCAGGGGACCCCATCCCTGGGGCCCAGCCATGTTTCCTTGGCTGCCCTGGAGCCTACCCAGGATGCTTTAGGACTGCGAGGGAAGCCTCAAGGCCCCTGCGGTCTCAGCTGGCTTGCTTGCTCCCCACCTCCTGCGGGAGCTGGCATTGCTATTGCCAACAAGGAGCTGCTGGAAATGCAGCTCCCTGTGTGCAAGAGCAAACGTTTCATCTCTTTCCCTGCCTGCATGGCTGCAGGCAGGGAAAGAGATGAAACCTCCGCTTCCAGCAAGCGGGAGCCATTTCACAGCTCCCATTTCCTGGAAGCGGAGTGTTTGCTTTTGGCTGGCAGGAGCTGTCCAAGCCCTCGCCAAGCAAAAGCAAACCGCTATGACCCAGGGGTAGGCACCCCGGGACATAGCAGGAGCCGGCCCTGTGGGGTGGTGGTACCCAGGGCCATATATGGCTCCAAGAGGGGTCACACTGCCCCCTCCTTTGATTTTCAACTCCTGCCCTGGTGGTCCCTGGGGCAGAGAACAGCCCAGGAGGGGCCCTGCAGCCCACCTCCTTTAAAAAAAAAAAAACCCAGGGAAGGTGGTGGTCCCCAGGGCCAGGGTTCTGTGGACCCCCTCCATGTGTATTTTAGCCCCGGGGAGGTGGTGTTCCCGGGGGCTTCTTAGAAGCTAATGAGGGGGTCCGCGTGCCCCCCCATTATTCAAAACCACACACGTTTTGTGATTTTTTTTTTTTTTTTTTTTGTTTCTTTTTTTTTTTCTCTTTTCTCATTATCCGCTTGACGGCTCACCACAAAACTTTCCATCTGCAACAAGAACTACCAGCACGCTTTTTTTGGGAAAGTTTGGTGAAGATCCTTCAAACAGCGCCAAAGATATAGACAAGTCAAACGCTTTTTCTATGTAAACATGGTCCTAACTACAACTACTTACAAGCAACCGCCAGTAGGTTATCTATTTATTTATATTCACAAGCCTGCATTTTTTCAAGTCCTTCCTAGAGGAATTTCAAGTCAGATGCCAAAGCATTAAGTTACTCTTCCTCAAGTTACTAGAGGTTCCTCTAGAGTCAGAAGAAAATCTTCAAAATTCTTTCATAGGGTTGCTGTTCCTCAAGGCATTACTAGACGTCCCCCATCGAGTCGGATATAAAGTAACTGAAAATCATATGTGAAGCTGCAGTTCCTCAAGTCATTACTAGAATTCGCTGGCAAGTTGGATTCCACTGCTTTAAATGTCAATCACAAACCTGAGGGGGTGTGGTTTCAATCCATATATTTGCATATACACTCTAGCTACTCAAATGACCAGTGCACTCTGGAGGATACATAAATATACCAACACTGTTTTATAATCTGGATTCAACATTGCAATTTGAAATAAATGTCTTAAGTGTTATGGAAATAGTTGACGACACCCTACTTTATATAGTGTGGCTAGCAGCCACAGGGAAGTACAAGTGTCTAAAAAGTTCTGTTCTTGGGGAACTATTGTTGAGGTGTATGTATACGTGTACATGGGCAAATGCTGTCACTCAAAGTAAAAGCCCCGAATGGCTAAAGTGGGCTGGTCGGTTGATCTACATTTTGCTGTGGTGGCGAGGAGCATAATTTCAGTGACCTTTGAACAGACCACCTGTGAGCGATTGAAAAACCATATATATGCATGTATATTTTGGAAAACATGAGGCTGGCATGACAGTTAATGCTGTTTTTAGGCCAGGCCTAAAAAGCTGTGTTCGCACAGGATGATTAAAAGAAGGTTTAGGAAGTGAATATATTTTGTACTCATTTTTTAAAATTTATTCTCATAAAATTGATGTTCAAATGAATCTGTTTTTTGTGGATTTCTCCCACTAGTGTGGCCTCTTAGTGCTTGTGGTCATGTGCTGATGCCTAGGTGCTCTTTATTTGGTGTCTGCGTCTATTACGACACCAATATCAAAGGCTTGAAATTCAGTCACAGGAACCTGACTAAAGTATATTGGTTATACCACGCATGTGTGGCCATACAGGGCATGCTATTGATAGTACGTTTTCATTGTTCAGGCAAAACGATATGTGCATTTAAGTGCATTCACCCCATTACTATGGTCACGAATCCCTTTCATAATATGCGCTTCACTTTTATTGCTCAGATTCTTGTTGGCTGGAGTCCAAGTGACTTGTTCAGCATGAGTTTGGTTGTGTTAGAATATAGTCTCATAAAAAGGGTAGAGTTTCTTGTAGGACAGGATTGATGTTGCAAGATGTGTTTGTGGTGTCTAAAATGGTACTTGTCCAACTGGCTGACCCTTGATCCAGTTGTGTATTTTGGCAGGCATGCACAAGCACAGGAAGGTTAAGTTTGTTTTGGTGAGTGGAAAAACTACTGCATTGTTTAGTAGGTGTTCTTTTGAGAACTGAACATTGCCCTTCTTTTAGCCTTTGGTACTATGGTAAATTTATTGAAAAAGAATGGGCATGCACTGGTTGGGGTTGACGGTAGAGTAACTGCTGAGCTAGTACATCTGAAGTCTGTACATTTTAACCTTCTGGTAGGTGTGGTCCTAGGCCTCTTTAGCAAATGCCCTGCCTCCATTTATTACTCGTGAAGAGTAACCACTTGCCATTTGTGTGCTCCAATGTTTTGTTGGCTGCATGAAAATCTTGTCTTTGTGCTTCTGGATATACTGCTTTTTATGGAGTCAAATTATGATTCCTGGATTTTAGGCTTCATTTGCCTTTAGTGCTGATTGTATTGAGTTCATAGTTACCTTCTATGTATTGAGGTACCCCATACACTTTTATTATTTTTATTATGTTAAAGAGTGATACCTTACCCTCAAAACAGAGTTGATTGCATTATTGTGATGTCTCGTTACATTTTGTATTTACTACTGATGAATTGGGGCCTGATTATGATGATGGTGGGACCACCACCGTCAGGCCGTCAGTGGCAATCCCACCGCTATCGGACCCTGCTTGACCGTCCGCCGCATTATGATGGTGGGCGGATGGAAGGCGGGCAGAGAGACTGAACGCCAAAAGCCTGTCTGACGGTCTGAGGGACTGCAATCCCTACAACAGTGGTGGTGCCTAGTGGGGCACCGCCGTAGGGATTACAATGTCCCTTTCCGCCAACCGTTTCATGGCGGCCGACCAGCAATGAAAAAGCAGGTGGAAAGTGACTTGGGGGCCCGTAGCGGGCCCCCCTTCCCCTCTGGCCTTTTGATATGGACCCTGGGGAGCACCTACAGTGCCCCCTACATATCCCTGCACCATGTTGCAGGCACCGCATGGTCCCTGCCACATAGTGCAGAGATATGCAAAATGTGTTGTTTTTTTTTGCATTGCGGCGTGTGCTGCAGCCCGCAGAACACGTCGCAATACAAAATATACACATTGCGACTGCCTTGAAGGCGGTTGTAACGTGATACCGGTAGCGGGACTGCCGACAGCTAGTCGGGCGGTCCCATTCCCACAGGATGGCGGTCAGACAAAAGTCCGACCGCCATCATAATCAGGCCCTTAGTTATTAATCTGTATATCCATTTACACGGTTTGTAGCAGGAGTGTGATATTAGGTCTCAAGAGCTACTTATATTGGTTGTGTTATGATGCAAGATTGGAGAGCTCAAGTTCTCTTTATTCTAAGCACAGACAGCCCTGGGCAATGAAATGTGATTATATTGATGCCATTTGTGCCTTTGAATTGTGCTGTAGTCGTTTTGTGTGTTTAGTGCACTTGAAGAGTGATAGATTGACATCTACATGCACCGTGTTGTTTGTATTAGTATGTTGTGTTGGTGCACTTAGCGTGCTCATTTGTGTCTGTGGTTTTAGGTTATGAGGTGTGGTATTTTTAATGATGAACATTGAGCAAAAGCATTTTAAAAATTGAACCTACAGATATTTACATACATTTGCATAATCTATTTCCATTCAATTTCCCAGAACTGATCTATGCATTGCAAGCGTTTTTAATACCCACACGCTAACTTGGAGATTGTACGTACATTGTATTTGATCAAATAAAGGTTTCAGTGTTTAGTAAATCCGTACTAGTGATTGGAAGTTGATTACAGATTTTTTTTATAAAAAGGTATAGTGCCTCCTAGTTTTAGATCACTCTCTAACCCTTGTTCAATTCTCCTCATACAGGTAGCAGGGAGACTGCCTTTACCTACTCCATCAGTGCAGCGGGGGTTGTGAATGCAGTGAGCCGTGCCTGCCGAGAGGGAGAGCTCTCCACGTGTGGCTGCAGCAGGGCTGCTCGGCCCAAAGACCTGCAAAGGGACTGGCTCTGGGGGGGCTGCGGGGACAACCTGGACTATGGCTACCGCTTCGCAAAGGAATTTGTTGATGCCAGAGAGAGGGAAAAAATACACCAGAAAGGGTCCTACGAGAGTTCGCGGACATTAATGAATCTTCATAACAATGAAGCTGGAAGAAGAGTAAGTAGGGGTACAATGAGGCAAGATGTACAAGCCACCTAAAAAAGACTGATCAATAACTGATGTTATTTAGTTTCACACTATAAGGCTGCATGGCTCGCGCTGTATGTAGTAGATTATCTGAAGCATGATACCATGGGGCTTCCGTGTTAAGGTGGGGACAACCCGGAAGAATGCATGGCTCCCTCTGTTTGTAGTACATTATCTGAAGCATGATACCATGGGGATTCCACGTTAAGGTGGGGACACACTATACAGCTGTATGTAGTACATTATCTGAAGCATGGTACCATGGGACTTACCTGTTAAGGTGCGGACACAGCATAAGGATGCATGGCTCACGCTGTATGGAGTCGATTTTCTGAAGCATGGTATCATGGGGCTTCCAGGTTAAGGCGGAGGACACACTGTAAGGCTGTGTGGCTCACACTGTACGCAGTAGAGTATCTGAAGCATGGTACCTGGAGTTTCCATGTTAAGGTACGGACACTGTAAGGATGCATGGCTCATGCTGTATGTAGTAGAGTATCTGAAGCATGGTACCTGGAGCTTCCATGTTAAGGTATGGACACACTGTAAGGATGCATGGCTCATGCTGTATGTGGTAGAGTATCTGAAGCATGGTACCTGGAGCTTCCAAGTTAAGGTACGGACACTGTAAGGATGCATGGCTCATGCTGTATGTAGTAGAGTATCTGAAGCATGGTACCTGGAGCTTCCATGTTAAGGTACGGACACTGTAAGGATGCATGGCTCATGCTGTATGTAGTAGAGTATCTGAAGCATGGTACCTTTAGCTTCCGTGTTAAGGTGCAGACACACTGTAGCACTGCTTGGCTCATGCTGTATGTAGTAGAGTGAAGTGATAATGCCTGGAGCTTCTGTGTTAAGGTACAGACACATTGTATGTATTGTATTTCTTGTTAAAGTAGGGGCCTTTCTGTAGCACTTTTCCACAGGGTCATCCTGTATGTAGACGTTATTTAAAGATTTGTACCAGCCGGCCTCCCCGTTAAGTTTAGACCTATGGTTGGCACTGTGCCACAGGCTCACTCTCTAGGCAGTAACTGTTTAAAGCTTTGGGTTCGTATGTTAGTTAGGGCTGTGGTTCATGGAAAGTAATTGATTAAAAGCAATATGGCGCTGGGGTCTCTGGTCACTGCTGTTGCCCAATTAAAGCACTTTGCATTGCCATGGTCTACGTTACTCAGTGAACTATGGGTTCAGACTCTAGGCCGCAATCACTTAAAAGAATTGCACAATGGGATTCAAAATAACTTTGTGTCATGTCAGCAGTTTACCCATGATCCTATGCTGAAGCTGTGACTCATTTACATATTTGTACCATAGGCACTGAATGAAGTCTGTGCCCATTCAAAAGCATTGCACCACAGTCCCACACAGTAAGGTTGTGACCAAGAGGCCTTGTAACGTGGGCTCCAGTGTTGAGCCAGTGAGTGGCCCATTTAAAGCTTTGTGCCAGGGGCTCTGGTTCTCTGGATATTCTAGCCTTCGAAGTTGCTCAGCCATGTTGACTTTTCATAAATATGTCATCAGGCATTGATAGAGCAAATATGAACATAATGCAATCTTGATGGACTTCCAACTATAGGATTAACACACAGAGTTGTGTTCACACGTGGAAAGAGCCCTTAAAGGCGTTATCTGGCGGAATATTTACTTTAGAAATAAAAACATTCCATTATTTCTCTGACATCACTGCCAGAGGAGATTTCAGCACTGGAATAATGGGCTCTTTATTTGAAGAGTGGAAGGGAATGAAACGCCCATTGCTAGAGTGTCCATTTCCCCAGACAGCTTCTTCTCAACAATTATTAGTTAAAATATCATCCGTTTAAAAAAAAAAATCCAAACCTTACTTGTCTTTCGTTCTGGAAAGACTTCTAAACAGCGCATCATCGCGTCCAGGATCTTACACTGCGCTTTGCAAATTGCATTAACGTTGTGGTTTCACGGACTGGATAACATCACATTTAAATGCACTAACACGGCAGCTTAATTCATATATAATATGAGCCGAGCATACACATGTGAGTGGGTTAGAGTGTGATGGCTCAGTTCACGTCATTCCTTGTAAACCAGCACAGGTAGAGCTTTGTGTGATGGAATACTCTAGGAGGCATGTAATGGCGGCCACCCATGAGCCCGTTTCCCCCGCCGTCTTTTAAACTTAGGACCATATTTAGTTTCCGGCTTTAGAGTTGGTGTGGACATGTATATGCAAGGCACCGATGGCTGGCAATTATTTACTTTTGCTTTGGGACTCAACTTGGTACAAGAAAGAGGCGCTGTAAAATGGACCGTGACCTCTGCAGTAATTCAGAACAATCTGTTATTAGATGCAGTTCAAGCAGTAAATTGCTTACTTTGCAGCTCTGTGTCAGAAAGAAACTGCAGAGAAGTAGTAAGGCTACAGCAGAAAAGTCTGAGGTGTGGAGGAAGATTGTGTCTTACTCATTAACACAAACTGCAAGTAAAATGGAGAGCTCTTGGAAAATTCTACCTCGAAATAAAAATTAAAAAAAACTATCAATGTTTTAAATCGGAGACCGACTGCAAAAGCTTTGTTTTGATATGCTAAGTTGATTGTTAGGGTTGATTTTATTGGGCAGTCACATTGAAGACCTTCCTAAAGATAATTATAAGTGCATTTGAAGATGGTTTTGTTTTTGTAGGTAGTGTTCGTCACGGGAACAGTAGTACTTCCCATATAGGCCTGCATTGGAACGCTTACTTAGTTGGTGTCCTATTTTTTCCATTTGCTAGAGGCAAAATATGTGCACCATTCTATTTTCACACCACTGTCCATTTAAGAATATATACCCAAGAGATTTCTGAAGGTGACACTTTTCAGACTGTAGGTACAGACATTATGCACCTAATAAGGTGGCGTAGTTGTATCACCCAGTTTTTTATTTATTAATAAATATAGGCAGTGCTAAATTAGAGGATATAATTATGAGATGATGGGCAATGTATCCTTGATACTTGAAAAAAACATTTTTGGAGCGTCTATATCTTAATTGGAAATTACATTTGTGCATTGTTCTTAAATCATTTTGGCCGAACACACTTTTTTTCCTGCATAAAGTGGTCTAGCTGTATAATGTAGCTCTATCTTGACAAATATAGGCTGTGCTAAATATAATACTTTTGATGCTGTGTAGCAACAATGCATGATCAAAACTTAGTTGCAGTTCTTGAAGATGTATGATGTTGGAATGTTGACTAAGTCCTACATTTGTGTACTTCTTTGTGGCTCTGCTCATTCCCCCATCTTTCTTTTAGTTTGTGTCTATCTCGAGTTCAGATTTTACAAATGTCAATAAAATAATTCCAGTATCATCGAATGCGCTTGTACCAGCAAGTGACTTTACTTAGTAACATTTATGATATTATGTAGTAGTCATGAGTGTAATTTTCAGTAATGTTTGTGTGTCTCTCTTCTTTAGACAGTCCATAATTTGGCTGATGTGGCTTGCAAGTGCCACGGGGTTTCTGGCTCTTGCAGCTTGAAGACCTGCTGGCTACAGTTAGCCGACTTCCGCAAGGTGGGCGACTTCCTGAAGGAGAAGTACGACAGTGCTGCCTCTATGAAGCTGAACAGCCGGGGGAAGCTGGTGCAGGTGAATAGCAGGTTTAACCCACCCACCACAAACGATCTAGTTTATGTGGACCCCAGCCCTGACTACTGTGTGCGCAACGAGAGCACAGGATCAATGGGCACCCAAGGCCGGCTTTGCAACAAGACCTCGGAGGGCATGGACGGTTGTGAGCTAATGTGCTGTGGTCGGGGCTATGACCAATTTAAGACCGTGCAGACTGAGCGTTGCCACTGCAAGTTCCACTGGTGTTGCTATGTCAAGTGCAAAAAGTGCACTGAGATTGTGGACCAGTTTGTGTGCAAATAGTGCTTGTATACAAACCCTGGGACTATTGTATATCCACTTTATTTATGGAGCTCAGGCAATGCGAGGCTGGACGAACTCAGAGACAGGAACTTTATCTTCACCTGTTTGAGAACTGCTGTGTGGCAGGGACGGTGACAGAACCTGAACGAAGCTATTTATTTTTTTAAAAAAGACGTTCTTGACTTGCATCACAGTAAGGGAAAGTAACTATGATCTAAGGACATGGGCTGCCAGGTGCATGTGTAATAGCCAATCACAGGAGGATGCACCATTCCATCTGAACAGACTGACAATCATGCACCAGTGCATAATTGACCTACAGACCAAGTAAAACGCACATGCACCCTCCTACTGCTTAAAAATTATTACTGCATTTGATCAGTTGTCTAAGTGGTGCTCTTTGTGGAGAGGTATATTGAAATCTGGGGACAGGGACAGAATTTAATGATGTATGAATGTTGAAAGCAAAAAGTTTGTTTTGTGTGCTACAAAAAAGAACTTTTACCTAGTAGCTTTGGGGTCAAAAGGGGAAAACTTGTTACGTTGAGCAATAGCACCAGGGCCAGTTAAAGGCCTTTGCGTTGTAGGACCTGCATCTGAATGCCAAAAGCTGGTTAAATCCATGTTGAGGTTTTATTATGCACTTCATGTTCCAGAGCACACTTCATCGGCCACTTGATTTCACTTTGCTGCCATTTTGCAGCGGAAGGACTGTGCCTTATTTTTGTTTATCACTTTAGAAAAGAAAGCAATTGGGCCTTTGCAGCACCACATAAAAAACGCTCAATTTCTCCTCATTGCTAGGCTGTTGTATCTGGTGGCCATGTGGATTGCAGGGAGACGAGGACTGGTTCAAAAGTCCATTCTGTGCGAGTAGATCTGGTTTACTGCAGGTTTAGTAAAAGTTGCGTTTACTGCTGTGACAATAGAGCTTCATATTATTTTAAAACAGCAGCCAGGCTACATTTGACAGAACCCTGCATCAGCACAATGTATCCTGTGTACTAAGTTGTCATAATACTCACGCTTTACATATAGCTATACACTAAACTGTTCTTGCATTATGTGAACAGTTACATATAGGGGAACAACGTGGTCTGCTGGTGTCTGGTATTTGGAAAATTGTGTGTGTGTGTGTGTGTGTGTGTGTGTGTGTGTATATATATGTGTGTGTGTGTGTGTGTGTATATATATATATATATATATATATATATATATATATATATATATATACACATACACACACCATTACAGGCAATGAAAGAGATCAAAACTATGTGTTTATTTACAAATGTAGTTTGGGAACAAATTTCAAATTTTATTGCATTAAGAAATATTACTAGATTGGGATTCTTTTTTTATCGCAACATTCTTACGTTTCGTGGTACAAGCCTAAGAGCCCTGCCTCAAAGTGGTTGTTCTGGATCTTATAAGCACAGACTCATGCTCCATGACTTAGACCTTTCTTATGTCATTCACAAACCACAGTCGTTCTTGATCAAACATGAGCAACAGTGATTTGACCATGATTTTGACCTGAGTGGGTTGTGGTCACACCGGGTTACAATGCACTTAAAATTTAAATTCTTCACTTTCTTTTTCTACTCTGAGGGCATTACCAATGATTGTTGGGTTAAATATAGACACTTAGTCTCACATCACCAGCACGCTTTGAACACTTAACTTTTCTATCAGTCTGGGAGGGCTCTCGGCACCTACTTGAGCAGTTGAGTATGTCTGTGAGTGCTCTGCTTAGACTTTTTGTTTGGCAGGGATTTTCTCCTTAACCACATAACATTTGGCACATTTAAGTCTTCTTGGTTTTTTTTTTCACTTGGAGCTATTGCATTGATTCCATTTTAGTTTCATTTTGAAAAAAAAAAACAGTGTTCCAAAAGATTACATTTTTTAATTGTTTTTTTAATTTATTTTACAATCCAAGTTTTATACCGAGTTCTGTGTGCAGCACATTGAAAAGAAACCTGGGATTGGACCTGTAAGCACTAGTTCGGAAAACTGTAACATGTCCATCCTTTGTCCTACAAGCAAAAAGGCCGACATCCATTTCCAGATGTTGGTTCATTATTATTAAGTGGCTGCACATTTTAAACCCGTTGCGACAACAACCTGGCTATTAAAACGAAACTATTTAATGTAAAATATTTTACTTGTCACCCAGATATGTAAATCTTTTATGTTCTTTTCTGTTTTATTCTGTACATTTAATGTACATATTTCTTTGTTTTGTATATTTCACTGGTTACAAACACAAACTTTAAAGAGATGAGTGGCATCGGCCACAATGGAAGAAGATAGAATATAAAATAAAAAGTCGGTTGTAATTGGGAAGTGCGTTTGCCTGTTTTGCTCTCCGCAGTCAAGTTTTGGAGCAGGCCACGTCTGAGCCTGCGTCTGTGCCCAAAACCGTTAGATGAACGTGCTCACCAGAAGAATTTGAGCTCTGCTATATCCGATCATTTGTGTGAAAAGCTACATGTGCAAGCACTTAAATACACATTATGTGCCACAAAACATTAGGCAAATTGTTCAGACTCAACAGATGCTACCAAGGGGCAGATTGCTTAACTTATATACTGTTGTGAGAGAAGTTACTCGCTCGATTTAAAATAAATAAATAATGTTTTACCGTTTTGAGCAGTTAAAAATGTAAAGGGACGGCTGTACACCAAAAGTGTGGAAAAATCAAATATATTAATGAAAACCATACAAGTTACAAATAACACCTGAACGCTTGCAGATCACAGAATACTTTTGTCTTAAATGTGTAATTGTATGCAGAACTTGAAAGTGTAGTTAAAATTGCCAGTAGAAAGGTCAAAAAGCTGCCGGGGAGGGGGGAAACTTAAAAGAAATGAGTCATGAAAAAAGACAATTGTTTAGGTCTACTGCAATAATTAATCCTCAAAATGTCGCCCCCCTCCTTAAAGCTGGGTTTGATTAATAATCCCTTTAAAAACGCTGCAACAAATTTAAACTTATTTTCAGGGCCAAGAATGCATCACCCACAAAAGCCGTAGGCCGACATATAGAACAGTTAAAATACAAGTTTCTGGGCAAACGCAAGGGTCCTGTGGTCCCATTATTCACATCTGTTTCAGTTTTCACTTAGTTGTATATTGATCAGGGCTTTTTATTGCAAAAACATATACCCTATTTAGAAAGTCAGCAGTTTTGTCGGGAATGTTTTAAACTCTACGAAGAACAGGAAAATTAACAAATATTTATATATTGCCAGTGGCCAAAAAGAGCTTGTTCAAAAAAGCCTTATTGGGCTGAAGTAAGAAATGTTTTGAATTTCCGTTAAGTTTATGCTCATTCTTTAAACTGCTCCTGTCCTGAGGCTGGTGCAGTGTATGTTTAGTTCTGAACTTCTGTTTAACTTGGTCCTCTCTGCCAATGGCGATTCTTAATTTTCTTTTTTTGCAAGACAATATTTAAGCCACTTGTGTCAACAACTATAATTCGGAGCAGAGGACATTATATTGAGTAGCTGCTGACTAGAAATTAGTAGCATGCTACATTCATCATTTTACATATTTGAATATAAAATGAAGCCTAAGGTTCTATTTAGCCGCCAAGAATCTTACACACAGCACTTTCTGTAAGGATCAAAAAATACCCAGCCCTTTTTGCATCTCTGCTCCCAATTACTCTGCTCAATTGATGGGGAGAAATTTCCGAGTATAGTTAAAAATGAAGAAAATGACCTAGAAAATTGCTAAGACAATTCTCAATATTCACATTTTAAACTAAATATTCCTCCTGTTTCCGATAAAATTATAGCTTGCATTTTTTGCCACGTAGTTGAGTGCTCTCCACCTCTTGTCTTTCACTGTTGGTGATTCTTTTACTGTAGTGCACATTGAGTATGCTATGTAAATCAAGTGTAACAAAGTAACCTAAGAAGGTTTTACTTTAATTTTACGTTGGAAGATTATTGATAAATCATAATCCAGTGCAGAATCAAAGTCTTCAGCGCAGCAGCGATATGCCGCACTGCTTCACATTTCATCATTATGGCTGACCCAGTATAGCTTCCTGCACGAGACTTATCATCATTCAACTTTATTTCGGTCATAGACCTTAAAAGTGCAAGTGCAAAGTACAGCATACAGAAAATATTAAAACCAGATCTATACATTGGGAACTAAAAGTAGTAGTACACAACATGAGGTAGAGTACAATGAGCATTAGTACATTGGTGGGCAATTCGAAGTTTTAAAAAAACACAGTAGGCTAAAACAGAGAATAAAAGTATCCATAGAAACACAATCTATTAGTCCATTCTGATTTAGGTGAACACGGGTATGGAGTAAGAACCATGACAACAAAAGCCTTTGCCTAAACCACTCTGGCAACAAGGCCCGCTATGCTGGCTGGTTTCTGTGCTTTTTACACACTCTAAGCCAATAAGAAGCTGCCCAGTAAACCCAAACCAATGACACGAGGGTAATTTAAAATCTTATGGATACGATGGATAAAAGGTTAATAATCTCTGCAAAGATTTCACACTTTCGACAGAAGCCTTCTTAATTCCCCCATGTGGCCCAAGAACTTGGCAACAGCACAAACAATTGTCGGGATAGGATCTGATCTTAGGATACAGAGCGCCTCAACATGACGGCGCATACCCAGCTGCTTACAGATTGGTTTCAGCCATTTGCGTCTTGGGCAAGAGTACTTGGGACAAACAAGAAGCACGTGTGCACCTGGGGCAATGCTGCAAGAGAGTGGACGTCTGCCTCCAGGTGCTAGTATATGAGATTAGAGGAAGTGATCCAAAGCGGAATTGCATATAGAGTTTCCTGTTGAGAAGAATGGTGATTTCAAAATATTGCTCATAAAAACCAGCAATTTTAAAATTAATAAAATCCAAGGTTAGGCATCCCCACGAGGAGCTGGTGACTAAGTCCTGAGCTACACAATTCCAATAGTATTTCTTAAGTGCATCTTTGCTGAGGGACAGTAACTGGTCCTTATTTTCCCAGTGGCCTTCTAGACCTAATGCTCTTAGAGATGATTTCACATTGCGAATCCAGCCAATCTTACTGGAGCGGTCAAGTGCGACTACCTCATCAAGGGTGGCGGCGTACGAGGCCAACTCCAGGATGGTCCTAATATGCAGCCAGAATAATAGGGGTCGTAACTTGGCCTTTCCAGAATGGTGGCTTTATTCAAGTCAAGTCTTGGCGGATAGAGCGGCGTGCTCTGCGGTAGAGAAACGAGAAACCTGAGAAACTTGTTCTCCGAGTTCAGTAGAGTATCCATCCTTTCAAATCCCCATAATTCTGCTCCATCTAGCGCCGCACCCACAGCTTTAGCCTCATAGATCTGAATTGGAGCTGCCACTGGTTTAGTAAAAGAGGTGCTATGTTCCTTAAGCAAAGCCCCAACGACTTGTCTGTGCTTGAGCGTCTGCTTTTCTACATGGGGTTTCCATGACATATCTTTGGAGATGGTAATTCCCAAGTAATCAGTTATTCACCCTCTCCAGGGGGACCCCTCCTATTGTTAGTTTACCCTTAAACAACTTGTGGGGGTTGAAGAGAAGGAGCTTAGTCTTTAGGGAGTTAATCTCCAAACCCTGTAAGTCGCAAAAGGATTTAAAATGATTCATGAGGAGTTGGAGCCCACTTGGTGTTTTCGATACTAACAGAGTATCATCAGCGAATAATAGAGTTGCCACTTTTTCTCATCCTAAGGTTGGGGCATCTGCTGGAACCTCTGCAAGATGCTGGACTACACCATTCACAAAGAGGGAGAGAAGTGGAGATGTGTGGGAGCCAGGACACAGCCCTGGCGTACCCCCCTGTTAATTACTATCAGGTACGAAAGCTGGCCTTGACAGCCCCAGCGCACCCTAGCAAAGTTCGCCTCATGGAGTCGTATAATGAGTGATAAAATCTCCTTGGGGAGGCCCAAATCATTTAAAACCTGCCAGAGTTTACTCCTGGGGACAAGATCGAAGGCAGTCTTTAGGTCAATGAAGGCTACGTAGAGACTCCCGCGACCCAAGACCACAACCTTCCAGGTAAGAAGCAGAAAACGAAACACCTGATCAATAGTGCTCGTCTTCTGTTTAAAGCCAGCCTGGAATGAGTAGAGGTTGTTGTATTCACTCATCCAATCCTGGACCTCAAGGAGGAGTGCCTGTGCAAAGACCTTTTGGATGCAATCTATCAAACTGATTGGCCTATAATTGCCAGGTTGGGATCTGTCTCCTTTCTTATACACGGGGATCACCTCTGCTCCCTTCCAAGAATTGGGTATTTGGGCCCCTGCGGCTATGGCATTGGCCAAGGCCAAGATGTAGTTTGCCCAATTCTCGCGGTCATTTTGAAAACGTCACCCAGAATACCATCCAGCCCAGCAGCTTTAGCCTTGGCGATGGAATTAATGCAAGTCATAATTTCGTTTGGAGAGAAGTCATTTGCTGGAGCAGGGGCCTGGCCATAGGAGGCTTCCACTCTTTCGGGTGAACTGGGCCCAGAATAAAGCAGTGAGAAATGGTCATGCCACGCGGTGGTAGAGATATTGTTGGTAGAGATATTGTTGGTAGAGAGCGTAGGCCTGGTGACAACCCTCCTAGCTACAAGGAGCCAAAACATCTGCAAGTCCTTGCTTTCACAGGACTCCCTAATCAAGACCCATCTACCTATATCCCACTCCCTTTTGGCCCTCTTTTGAGCTGACTTGTACCTTCTCCTCGGATCCCTCACTAGAATGAGATTGTTCTCTCGACTAGAATCAGATCATTCTCCAGAGACTTATGTGATGAGACTCCTTGCAGGTTCTCTACATGAGTTTGCTACAAGTTGGTTCCACCGCACAGTACTTACCTCTACTGGAGTTGGAACAGTCCCAAACTGGAACTGCCTTTGAACATGAGTAACTACTGTTCTGTGCCCGGGCCATGACCTCCACAATGGTTGATGGCAGTGAAATGCTGGTCACAGTGTACAGCACTAGGTTGGCAACAAATTGATGGTCATAGTGGTCAGCCTAAATTGTGGAGTAAGCCTACTGCCTTTCCCTGGTAAATCTGGGTAGACTCTTATAACTGGACTTCCTGGCATCCTACAGAGTGTGAGAGTTGTGTGAGGTAAGTGTGGCACATTGTGTAAATGAGTAGTTGACTGATCCTAGGCTGGGGTTCCCCAAGTATATGGTGGTTGCCAATGTTAAACATTCTTCAATTGTCACTCTGCATGATGCTGTGCTTCACATTTCTCCCCTCCATGCACAAAGCATTTTAGCTAGTTTTAAATGCATGGTTTGGATACATAAACATTCAGTGGAGCAGAGAATGGCTCACTGGATCACATAGACAGCCTGGGTATGAGTGAAGAATCACCTTAAAAAAAGAATGTGGCCAAAGGCAAAGCCACTGCTATAATCTGAGCAAAAGGGACGTGTTCCCTGGTCATTCTCTCATCTTGTGTTCAGCTCTGGCAAAGGGCTGGTGCCCCAGCAACAACCACTGATTGGGTAAGTGACTGTTTCAACAAGAATTCCCTGCTTGCATTGTGGGATGGCTGCCATCACAATGAAACCAGAGTGACTTAGATCATTACATGATGTTGGTAACCATGAGACTGAACTAAAGCTAAATGTAATTGGGCTTGAATGGATCCCAGCACAAACCCCGAGTGGCTGTTTGGCCTGGAACCAAACACATCAACTCTAGCTGTAAGCGAGAATATCATTTCACCTGTTAACTCAATGTGGGCCTGTGCACCTACACCAGGGAAACGATTGGCCCAAGGTCAGGAAGCTTGACTTTCTCACTGTAGGTGATATAGCACTGGAAAAATTGTTTTGCTATGCTGTCCTTATGCCCACTTGTAAGACCGATCCCCATTGCAAGGTAACATGTGCACAATGAGGTGCTTAAACTGTGCCATAAATGCTAATTTCTACCAGACCTGCCTGAGGCACTCTTCTATCACCCTTTCACCGCCTCCCTGTATGGCCTCTCAACAGCATGGGCGCTCTGCTAGCCTAGCACTTATGCTGCCTTCCACAGTTGATCCTGAAGATTGCAGCTCTCCAGCACCACTCTTGAGACAACCACATCTGTGAGATATCAAAACTCCAGCAAGCTCTTCCTGACCGAGACTGAGCCCACAAGATCCGGTAATCAACTCCCCTCTAATCACACTATAGAAACTCTGTGCCTTGATCGAGTCCTCATACTGCAGCACTAGGCATGTGACTGCTTGCGACCAAGAACCCATCCTTGATCAGAAGTTCCCCAGCAGCATCGGGATATTTAGTAAACCAGAACAAGCAGACATTATATCAAAGTTTGCAGAACATACTGAACTTCCTACAGAGCAAACTAGCAACTAAGCGCCCAGGCCACGTCCAGTTACTAATAGACTGTGTCCCTTCTTCCTGATGCCTATTAGAATATGGGCTCTGCTACTTAAGTGACTGTTCTCTGATTAGGTTATAAATGTTTATTACTGCATAGCTACTGATGTTTCTTTTAAAACGTGTAAATAAATAAGGGTGTGGGGAGATGCAAACTATTTAAAAACATGCTTTTGAACTTGTTTATAATTTCATACACCTCACAACAGGGAGATTGCATTCTGCTGCACTTTTCCTGTATTCCATTTCCTTAAATATACACTAAAAAAAATCTAGGTTAACTTGGTGATACAATAATAATTGTCATTTCACATTAAGAACTCACTATTCACCAGTGTGGTCGTTTTCCTTACTGGTACATTTATAAAAAATGGCTGGCTACATATGTCCACTGTAAACAATAAGACAAAAACATACTCCTGGAGCAAGTTTAATTTTGCTTTCTGGGAATGGGATCCCCCATTTCTCCACTATTGAAGTAAAGATGTTAAGGCCTGGGGGTTATTTGGAATCTCTACAAGGAAATAGAAACTTGTGCTTAATTACATTGTGGGAGGTAAAACAGTTGGTATATATCACCATTCTTCTTTTGTTTGTGAACACTCAAACCTCAGTGAAATATTCACAAAACCTTGTGAAATATATTTCCTAATTTTGCTCTCTAGTATTTCACAAGAAACTAATCAATAATCTGTTGCCATCCCATGACTAGTGCCCGAGTTTCTTAGGGAAGAGGACAAAACACCACCATTACACAAAGTTTACATTTACCCAGTTCTGTGAATTCTGGTCCAGGTCATGTACAGGCAAGAGATCTTGGCTTGAGTGCCTTCGTAACGTTATGAATCTTGGCGAGACCTTGGAAAATATTAACTATGTACATTAAAGCATCCTCACACCATAGGGATCTCTTTTTATGCACTCTATAACCCCACAGCCCTGTTATCATACTACTTTCATTTACCAGGCCACTGACATCAATCAGCCAAAAGTGCCTGCCTTGTACTATTGTTGCCCAACTGTGTATCTTCATTCATGTTCCAAACCCCACTCTGTACTGTTACACTGATCAACCAGTCATCTTCTATTGTGCTCTTCATGCCTTCTCAAATTTTCTGATGCTGTGTCCAGTCTCCAAACCCTTGTTTGAGCCCTTCCTCTAATCAATTGCCCAAGAATATCTCCCAGATGCCTGTTGTCCCTTCAAACCTGTTATATTTATTATTTAAAAGATTATGGGCAACAATTCTTTATTAAAGTCACGTATAGGCATGGCAGAGCACGTTTAGTCTTGAAATAAAAAATTAAGTTGTGAAACACATTAAGAGAAGAACAACTGTGTTGCAGCATTGTAATATTTGACTTCTATCCTCTATATTAGGTACTCTACCTAAGCCTTGGTCCATAGTCAAATAACGTTTTCAGGCTCTTGACACCCTTAACACACAGACAACTTTTCAAACCTTATGAATAAATTAGTGTTCATGGTCCATATTTTTTTTTTTACCTTTTCCAACCATTACCATACTGCATTCCTTTGCAGTTCGTTACAATGACTTGCCTTTAGGAAAGCGTTGCTGGATTGATGTTGGACTTTAAGTCCAACACTTTCAAAACTGTTGCGCAGACTGGAATTGAAATTGTAAATTATACTATTCTAACTCCAGGACTCTCCCTAAGGCAAGTCGTTATAACGACTTGCGTAGTAACGGAATGAGTTGTAAAGACGCATTTGTTGTTCGGACCGCATAATTAAGGCAGGCATGATTAATGCCTGTGTGGTTCTGACATACAGCCGATCAGATCAATTACATAAATATTCAAAAAGATTGGTTAGAACAGACATAGAAAATAACAGTGTGTTCCATTCAGAATATAGTCCCTATTCTGTTCTAATCTAAAGGACCGATCCTATCACAAACCCATAAAGAGTTCCTTCTGATAAAGAGCAAGTTGAAATTTGAAGCAAAGTCAGATAACTAAGAAAAGGATAAACCTTCCCATAAAGGGTAGTTCTGAAGACCCTGCCGAATACTCCTGACAGTTGCAGTAGCAAATGTCTAAATGAGCAAGTGGGTGAGACAAATCACAGCAGTAGCTATGATCAGCATTAAGACAGAAAGTCTCCTCAATCTGTGTAAGGAGAAGTCAAAGAAAATCACCATCAGCAATAGCTTCTGGTAATTCCAGCTAGCACAAAAAAAAGTGCTAAGGGGCATGGCAGGGTAGGAGTGCATAGAATGCTTTGACTCTTTAGCTAGGAACACTTACTATACACAAAGGCCACTAAACATGGTGCAAAAACAGGTGAATGTGTCATCAACATCCAATAGAGGAACATTTTCCAATGGTCTGTCATCTTCGTCCTCGATTCCCACAGCAAACGCCCATGTCTGCATGAAGTTATTCAAAGGTGGCTACAAAGCATTATAAAAAGTTACATTTGCGAATGTTCTCATGGGAACCATTAGCAAGCCTACTCTAGTAGCTGTATTGTGTCCCATTGTGTAACAGTGAGCTGCTCTGTGGAATGAAACATTTGAGTTCTGGTGTATCCTGGTTAGATCACGAAATTTAAGCTAAATATGGTTATTCATTATGAATATGTGGCAAAGAAAACAATCTGAATATAATGAAGTCATATGGTGTGAGAAGAAGAAGAATACATTTTGCATGAAACAGCACATTTCACAAAAGGTTCAGGCCCTATGATTTTGTTATAATGTTAAATCACTTTTTATGAAAGGCATTAATTTTTCCTACAGCGTTAGAGAAGAATAAAAGAATAGTGCGGCCATTTGGAGAACAATAGTAATGAAAGCTTTCTGCAAATTTAAACATTTTTATTTTTGCATGTTTAATAAAAGCACGTTTCCTAACATCTACTTCATTATGCATTTCTGTGTTAACGCTTTTAACACGTTTCTATATCACTATGTGGTACATTTATCATAAAAATGTTTAGCTTCCTCCAATCCCCATCTGATGATTTGTAAAATCATCGCATATTTACGTTTCTCATGTGAATCCATTTCAGAGTGCACTTTCGTCAGTGGAGTCTCGTCTTTTTCTTTTCAGGCCTCTACATTTCAATGAATTCATGTAGTTGTCATGCATAATAGCCTTCAAACCCAAATCCTTCTCATACCATTTCCTTTCCAATTTTTCCCTATCCTGGTGAAGCATGTATTTACAGCCCAAGAATAATGTGTAAAGAAATATAAGACAAAGCCCACTATTATTATTGGCATTAATATAGCTTTTAAAATACCCTTTCCAGCCGTTGAAAACCAGTTGCCAATTGTGGTAATTCCCTTCTCAAAATTTTCAAACAAACTTGGTGCTTCCAAATCACACAATTCATGTTCCAAACTTGCAACATTCTTTGCACATCCTTGTATTTCCCTACTCTCGTCAGGTATGCATGTGCAGCAGTGAGTTAATTTAAGCATTCGGAAGACTCTGCCTTTCTCAGCAAGTAAAATGTCTAATGCGAGATGGTCTTGTAATACTATTGACCGTGTAGCTATTAGTTCTGTGCTTAGTAAAGCTCCGGATGTGCTAGTTGTCATTTTGTCGACAGCTGTTGACAGTTTTCAAATCTTTTCACCATTTAAAATGACGCCTACAGGTGGAATGATGGCTCCAAATATGCCTCCTACAAATCCAGCTCTTGTTTCTGTACTGCGGTTCTGCCTATGTGCAGGTGTTAATGTTAGTGCATCTATACATTTTAAATGATTCATTTTTTGAATTCAAATGCCTAAGTAGCAGGTCTTTTCCCAGTCAGTTGCCAATAAAAAGTAAGCATTCTGTCCACAAATGTAATAAACCCCTGGAATGACATTCTTGTTTCCCTGCAATAATTGCCAAGATCCAGCTGTTAATTCATAAGTGTGTTCACAGCTGCTAGTCCCTGAAAGTATAGTTCTTTTAGGTGTCCGTCTTTTGTACAGTCAAATTTCCCTTTATGATGGCTATCAAGCCTCAGTGTAGGTTGACCATCTTCTTTCTAAATTAAGTTTCATCTTTCCTCCATGCAGACTCTAAAACATCACTCTTTTTGTCAGCAGTACGTGTCATGTTAGTGTACCTTTATTCTAAAGCCAGCCTATAAACCTTTTCTATAGGTAGCATTAAACAGGTTAAATTGTCTTTATAAGCCTTTTCACTATCAATGGGTCTATGAGGAAAGCAATAGTACCAGGCTGTATCCATTTCCTTTGCTTGTGGGTGTAAGTTCATGCTTTCTATTAATGGTACACTGGAAAGTATTAGGTCATGATTAGAAAAAAAAATACAGAAAATGTCCACTCCTATAAACTAACGATAATAGGATACTGCAAGAAATAGCATAGATAAAGGGATATGATAGTAGGTGACCTCTTCTGACACTGATGTAGGTAAGTGTGTGCAAACATAGCCGTTGTGTTCATGGTGTTAGTGTATTCTTGTACTAACCTAGAATAGACATTAGTTGACTAATCATTTTTCTTGTAGCTTACAAAAGTGTAACTGAAGGGATCGTCTTTAATGTTGTAAATATGCAAATTAGTAACATTCTTTGCTTTAAGCTCTGAATCTGATGTTAGGTAAAACCCTATCAGTACTATAGTGATAATTATTTTTGTTATTACGAAAATTGAACCCATAATATATTTACATTTATTTTTAATGCAACACATTCTCTGAGTCAGTTCGAAGCACTTAGTTCAATGACTAGTGAGGATTTTTATTAAATATCTTCTTTGGTGAGGTTTTTCTTTTTTAAACTTTTTCTATGATTAAGCTCCAAAACAGACAATCCTTTGCTCTACTCTGTGTTCTTCTAAAATGTTATCCCTATTCTTCTGTAACTTTCAAGTTGGACCTAGATCAGCCTCTGTAAAACAATGAACTAAAATAACCAATCTCTAATAAACACTGTTCAGGTTTCTTTCTTCTTCTGTTCAGTGTCAGATTTTTCTCAATTATTTCGCACTTGTTTTCCTTTGTTTTTCCCTTCATGGAGGTTCAAATAGTTCAGGACTCACATTGCACAAATCTTCCAATGTGACATTCAAAGCAGTGTTCACAAAGAATGACCATTCAGGTGCGGAGTACCTGCGACATGTGCTCTTTTTGATCTTAGGTTTTGCTGATTTGGCTCTAGGCTATTTTTATCATTAGACTCGGCCTCTTCAGATAATGCTTCTGGTATTCGAGCTATTGAAGTACTTCTCCTCTGATTTTTGTTTTCATAGCTTTGTGGCCATTCTGCTTGTCGATTGATTCTCCTCACTCCAGTGCTAGTTACTTCACTTGGATCTTTGTCTCTCAAAGCCACATTGGAAGTACTTCTTTTGGTGACTTGATCTCTGCTTCTCTTTTGCTAGAGATCTCCACACCACTCTGTGTTACTTCTGGTACATACACTTGATTTTCTGTCCATTCATCTTCACGCCTCTCATCCTCTTGCTGCTAGACTGGCAATGGTGCTGATGGTCAATGTGGTCTCTCAATTGGTAGAGCAAACACCAATGCTCTTTGCTCAGGATCAAAGACCAAAGGCACCTCTTCTGGATTGGTCACTCTTTTGACGTGCAAGACATTAATCCAGCACGCTTAGCTGTGTTTATAGAAAGGATCACCTAGAAGGGGCCTTGCCATCTAGGTTCAAGGCAAGTCTTCCATACGTGCTTCTTGATCACGACCCAATCACCAGGATTGAGGTCATGGTGCTGTTCTTGATGCTGATCTTGTGTGGCAGCTGAGACCTGATGAGAGTCGGAATGGACTACGCCGGCCAGTCCTTTTCAGTAATCCAAAATAATATCGTCAGTAATATTTTAGAGAGTATTTGCAGGAATGGCCGGTAATTGCATTGCCCTGCCCATCAATATCTCGTGAGGAGATCAACCCATCTTCCTGTCAGGTGTACTCCGAATACTCATCTGCTCCAATGGTAAGGCATCTGGCCATTTCAGACATTGGCCAGTCCAGACTTGATGGTACCATTCATCTGTTCAATGATACCAAAGGCTTCTGGTCTGAAACTGCAATTAATCTTTGTTCAATCTGAAAGGCTGTGCAGATTATCTTCATAACATCGTTGTTGAAATAAATGCCTCTATCCGACTCAAGAGAAATTAGTATGCCAAAACTGGGTATCAATTCACGTAATAACAAATTTGCTACAATGAGGCTTTCACTTCTTCTAGTTGGGTAGGCATCCACCCCCCATCTTGAGAAGAGACACATGCTCACCAGGCTATATCTCAGCCCATTATGGACAGGCATTTCTATTAAACCCATCTCCATCCTGTTGAATGGGCCACCTGATCTCTCTAGGTGTGTTAGAGTGGCGTGTTCGTTTTCCTACGTTTAGCTGTTGACAAGTTATGCACCGACGACAAACCTCTTCTGCCAGCATTCTGAATCTGGGGTTATACCAATTCTGTCTGAAAAGTCTCACCAATGCATCTCTCCCTAAATGCGTGTATCCATGGTAATATCGTGTCATTGGAAGCAATAAACTATCCGGTAATATCTGTCTCCCATCTGCTGAAATCCAGATATCATTTGCATTTTTCTCATAACCTGCTTTTAACCAACTATTCTGCTCTGTTTCTGACACATTTTCCTGTACTCTTTTCAGCTCATCCCACGTATCGGTGACTTTTATCAGCCTGGAAAAAGAACTCTCTTCTTCGGACTCACGTGTGAAATCTCCATAAAATGAACAAGCTAACCAGGTGCAGTACCTTGCTACTGAGTCAGCATATCGGTTGCCCAAGGAAACCTATCAGTTTTCTCCTTAATGTGCCAAGCACTTCACCACAGCAATTTCTCCTGGCAATTGCAGAGCATCCAGTAGATTCTTGACATGCATTCCGTTTTTATGGGGGTTCCTGAGGATTTAAGAAAACTTTGCTCTGACCACAGCTGTCTAAATCATGTACTACACCAACCTGCATAGTCTGTCAGTGAATATGGTGACTTTCATTTGTGCAGTTATACTGCATGGTCTAGTAAGAGCTATCAATTCAGCAACTTGGGCAGGAAAAGCTTTTGGAAGCGATGAAGCTTCGACCACATCAATTTTGGTGCACACAGCATATGCTGCTCTAAGTGTGCCATCATTACCTCTCAAGCATGAGCCATCTACGAATAACACATGACCAGGCTCACTCAGGGCTTCATCCTTAATGTCAGGGTGGGGTTTGGTGCACAATTCTGTGACATGTAGACAGTCATGTTCACTTTCATCACAATTGCCAACATCATTTACAGGCAATAACGTGGAAGGGTTCAACACTATGCAACGCTTTAAGGCAACATTTTGAATGGTCTGTTCATACTGCGTTAACCTATTATGGGTCATGTATTGAGTCTTTGTTCTGGTTAACAACAGCTCCACTGAGTGAGGGACCATGACAGGTAATGGGATTCCCATCACTATATTCTTGCTCTTTTCCAGACTAGTACTTACTGCAGCCATTGCTCTACTCTAGGAATGCTTTTGTACATTCATTATCCCATGGAATTGGATCAGAAACGTCTGTGTGTCAGCCTCAGTAGAGGCTTTGCCACCAAGTCTACAGTAGCCAACTGTTCCCAAAAACATCCTGAATTCCCCTTGAGTTTGTGGCAGGTTCATCGGCAAAATTGCTTCTACTCTTTCTGGTGACACTTTCGTACCTCCTTTCACAATAATATGTCCCAGACATTGAACTTATTTTTGACAGTACTGCAGTTTTCCTGGTGACACTTTGTGTTCGTTCTCAGTCAGGTGTTTCCGTAATGCAGTGGTATCACTTTTGCATGTATTCTGTGTTTCCGATGCCACAAGCAAATCATCCATATATTGGATAAGGGTGTCATTATCAGGGTCTCTAAGTTTCTTTTTAAAATCTGATTAAAGATAGATGGACTTTCTGGATATCCTTGTGGACACAACACCATGTTTATACTTTCTGCTGGAAGACAAAATACAATAAAAATGGCTTTCCTCATGCAATGGCACTCAGAAGAAAGACTAACATAGGTCAATTACAGTAAACAATTCTGCAGTACATGGAGTTTTAAACAGTATGGTGGCTGGATTCGGTACCACGGGACAGGTAGCTCATCAATAGTTAACAAAGGAAATATTCTTGTCTCAGTTTGCTGTCTTATCAGTTTAAAATCCACATCCTCATCATGTGTTTGGAAAATGACACTATCTGGTGTACAGTAAATAGTACAATTTAACTTGCACAACAAATCTCTCCCTAACAAATTTGCAGGGCTTGAATCACAAACAACAATTTGGTGCTTCTCTTCAAATAATCCTATCTTTACTGGTACCCTTTCTGAGCCTTGATTTTGAACTTTTTTATTTGTTACTTCCACAACATGGATAGTTTTCCCCGAGAGAGGTAAGTCTGGGACTTCTGCTGTTCTAACAGTGGACCTGGTAGCACCAGTATCAATGAGAAATGATACGGGGTGGCCATAAACCTCTGCATTTACATATGGGCCACTCAGGTCTACCGCTAAGACTGCGCCAATTATACAATCTTTTTCCTCTCTCAGGCACCATCATTGAGAATTTTGTGAACCAGAACCATCAGTTTCAAATAACAGGAATTATTGCGAGGTATTCTGGTTGGGGTTCTGAAATCGTGGCATGGCATTCTGAAATTGATTTGCATTCATTTTTGGCATCTGGTTTAAATTAAATCTGGGATTCCCTATCTGTGCAGGTGCAATGGCATAATTGGGACTTGCCTCTGACTGACTTTTGCAGATCTGTGCAGGCGCATTCTGCATTTGCATACCTTGCAGCATGTGCACATTTCTTCCAACATTTTCAGGATTATATCAACATTCTCTCTTCCAATCTCCAATTCTATGACATATGTGACAAGCTGTAATCTTTTTCATTGCAGCAATATTTGATCCAAATCCTGTAACCACAGGAATATCTCTACCTCTTCCCTGTGACATGGGCATTCCTCTTTGACATCCCTGAAATCCTGATTGTGGTATCACAACTCTCTGCATGTTTCCTTGGTTCCCTATAAGAGAAGGGTTCTGAAAACCTTTCTGAGCCAGCTTTGTCTGAGTCAACATGAATTTCTCTTTTATCTTCTTCTGTTTCATGTCTAACCCATTGCTACAATATTTAGCATATCTCAGGTTTTCGTCGAGGGACTTATGTTGGCAACAGATCATGCTTTGGGTTATGTGCAAACAGATCTCTGGCTTCAGTCCTAATACAAACCGCGACACAAAAATCCCCATATCCTTTTCCTCCGAGTATTCATGCCCACTGTGCTGTTTGAAAACCTGCAACAATCTCTCATAATTCTCATGTACAGTCTCCTTTGGCTCCTGAGTAGTTCTTTTAATTTTGAGCCAGTCCATATCTTTCAGAGGCACTCTGCCCTTCAAGAAAGTAATAACTGCTACATAGTTCTCTATCACTGTAGGAGACAGGGCATTTGTCCCAGCCACTCTTGCTGGTTCCTCTCTAGACCACTGTACTGCAGTTTTACATTCAGCCATTAAATCTGCAAGCACTACAATGCTAAAATATGTATTCAAATCAGTCCACAGTACCAATAAAGAGAGGTTTAGTGAAGATCTAAAAGTTTACTTTCTCATTAAGAGATTAGTCAATATTTTTATTTCTTTTATTCAGATTAGTCAGATCAATTACAGAAATAATTAAAAGGATTGGTTAGAACAGGCATAGAAATTAGCAGCATCTTCCATTCATAATATAGTCTATATTCTAATATAAAGGACCTGTCCTATCCTATAAAGAATCCATAAAGAGCTACCTCTGGAAAAGAGCAAGAAGAATTTTGAAGCAAAGTTAGATAACTAATAACAGGAACAAACGTCCCATAAAGGGTAGTTCTGAAGACTCCGCCGAGTACTCCGGACAGTTGCAAATGTCTAAATGAGCATGGGTGAGAGAAATCACAGCAGTAGCTATGATCAGCATTAAAACAGAGAGTCGCCTCAATCTGCCTATGGACAAGTCAAAGAAAATCACTATAAGCAATAGCTTATGGTAATTCGAGCTAGCACAGCAAAGTGCTAAGGGGCATGGCAGGGTAGGACTGCATAGAATGCCTTGACTCTCTAGCTAGGAACACATACTATATAGAAAAGCCACTAAACATGTTGCAAAAACAGGTGAATGTCATCAGCATCCAATGGAGTAAGATTTTCCGATGGTCTGTCATCTTCGTTCTCGATTCCCAAGGTAAACGCCCATGTTGGCATGAAGTTATTCAGAGGTGACTACAACGTATAATAAAAAGTTACATTTGTGAAGGTTCTCATGGGAACCATGAGCAAGCCTACTCTAGTAGCTGTATTGTGTCCCCTTGTGTGACAATGATCTGCTCTATGGAATGAAAGATTTGAATTCTGGTATGTCCTGGTTAGATCACAAAATGTAAGCTGCATTAAGCATTTTCTTTTCATAAATATGCTTGTTCATTATGAATATGTGGCAAAGAAAACAATCTAAATACAATGAAGTTATATGGTGTGAGAAGAGAAATACATTTTGCATGAAACAGCACATTTCACATAAAGTTCAGGCTCTATAATTCAGTTATAACATTAAATCAATATTTATTAAAGGCATTTATTTTTCTTAAAGGGGTAGAGAAGAATAAAAGAATAGTGCAGCCTTGCAGTTGGAGAACAATAGTAATGAAAGCTTTCTGCAAATTTAAGCAGTGTTTCCTTTTTTGCACATTTAATAAAAGCACATTTTGTAATGTCTACTTTATATTATGCATTTGTATGTTAATGTTTGGAACACATTATTATGTGGTAAATTTTTCATAAACATTTTCAGCTTCCTCAGTATGTTTGCATAAAGCACTACCTTAGCTTACCACCATGTACTTGAAATAGCACCAGTCAAAAATGTTTTTTGTGGGGATGTGGCTCAATCGGCCAAGAAGGCAGCTACTCCTTGATTGAGCGGTGCATGGATGCTCTAAAAATCCTATACAAACATTGCATAATCAGCTGCAAAATCAGCCATCCATACCTGGAAAACAAGTAAAGTGCAGCAATGAGGCTTCTACTGACAATGGAGAGCACAAGATTAAGAAGGACTCTGAAGCGGCGCTGAGTTCTACACAGTGGCTTCACCTGGTCCCTCTAAGGCCAGAGGAGAGAAGATGCATGCTGCAAGGCCACCAAAGCCGTACTGACGCCACCCGCCAGATTATGACTTTTTCAGTCTCTAATGGACGGTTCTTTGGCGGTCACACACGGTGCCTATGAAAAAGGCAGTTCCTGTATGGCACAGACTGGTGATGTCTATGCCATGCAAACTGGGGTGCATGCACACAGGGGACACAACATGTGCCCCCCTGCATGCACCCCATGGCCCTGAGGTAACAGGGGGCCCTGTAGAGCCCCTTTTGTTTCCTCTCCACCACAGTTTTAATGGCGACTCACGTCATGAAAACCGTGGCAGAGGGCAAACTCATAATATTCTTGGCATTGCTGCAGTGGCACCGCCAAGCATATTGCAGCCTCAAGACCACCAACACCGCCAGGGATCTCTGATCCCAGGCAGTTGCGGTGGTCTCATGGCTGTCCAACCGCCCAACTTATAATAGGGTGGTTGGACCGCTGGTGCAGCGGTGCCTACACCACCACCATGGCTACAGCGGTCCAATCAGACCACTGTAGTCAAAATTAGGCCCAGAGTCTTGCTTAGGAGGATTCGTGCTGGAGAGATTCTAGATCCAAAGAAAAGATGGGAGCTTGATCCTACGGTGGAGGAGGTGAGTGGATGCCAGTGGTCCTCTTGCCTGCAGAGCCCACTCCCCGCTCATTCTTTTTCCAGCATCACCAGGAGGGCTGTGCGGTTGGAGTTTGATGTGCTAAGAACCAAGACTGGAGCATGCTCCATACTGGGGTCGCCTGACCTAGGCCCTAAAGGTAAGTTTGGTCAGTCATGTCCAAAAATGGAATACCAATATATATGGTGAGCATTCCACACCTCCATAAAATCTGATTCTGGACCATTTGAAGGAGGTGAAATTTAAAGAGGCATGAATAACCCACATTACTAGACCTGGTAGGGTGGAAAAGGGCTACTTGCCCACTCCCTCATCAAGTCATAGTGGGATGGAGAGAGAAGAGTTACAGGTAGAAAAGGTAGTAGCCCAGGGAAGATGAGGATGCAGATGCAGAAGTATATTCACCTTCTAAGTGAAGGCAGTCTTGGGGCATAATTCCAAGACCTCTCCCACTCATTCCCTGCCCAATCCTTTCCTCTGGAGAAAAAGAAGTCATCATAGCCTCATAAGGACCCCGTGGGCACAAAAGTCTCTCCTGACTACTGGCAAACACCCAGCGGCATACCTGTTTAACCAGACACATAAAACAGATCACTTCTGCTGCCTCATGAAAACGTTGCTGTAAAAATGAAGTTGAGGACTGACTGATCTTTTTTCAGCTCTAAAAAGTACAGATGAATCTACAATTAAGAGCATGATGCCTCAGAATCCTGAACTCCTGGGTCGAGAATCAGCGACAGAGACTTATAAGCTCGTGCCTGTGAGCTACTTTATCTTGGTGAAAGATAAGCATACTCAAGCCCTCAGGTAGGGTACATTGGACAGATTTGCCCAGCTGAGCTCTTCATTTAGTAACACACAGGCTTCCACTACGGGTGAGATTGGTGCTGCATTGGGTGAACTCTGAAGCAACTAATGTCATCATGCAAGCAATATAATCCTCTAAAGAATGTTTAGAGGTGAAAATATTTGAAGTGGGAGTGGATGTCTCACTGCTCAGGCAAGACTTAAGAATTGTTTTTAAAAAGGATCATTAAAACTGATGGACAGGTCTCAAAGTTAGAGGACACAATTAAAATGCTATGAGAAAAAGTAACCTACTTCTTGACTGTGGCAAAAACACTAGAATACAGTGTCAAAAACACACATGGATAACCATTACTCTGCTTCATAGGATTTCCAGAAAACATTAAGGTGAGCAGAACTGAGGTCTTCTCGGAGCAATGGTACCAAGGTCGGACCCCAGTTTAAAAGTTGTTCTGAGGCTTCATTGTCGAACATGACCATAGGGCCTTTACGCAGAAAACACCACCAGGTGCTGTTCCAAAGTCTATAACAGCCTGCCTCTTCAATTATAAGGACTGGGCAAAATTCTGAGAGAAGGGCACGATTAAACATAAAATCTAAATGAATCATCACCTTTGCTGTTTATACAAAAAATGTTCAAAGACAGCGGAAATTGTTTGAAGATGTTAAGAAGTTGAAAGCTATGAATATATGCTATATATTAATAATCAAAAGAAGTGAACCTCAAACAACAAGTAGGTGTTTGAAAAGAATTGTGGAAGACTGTTGAAGACCCTCACCCACATGTTCAGCCCCAAAGAAAGCAGTATATTATCTCCGCTAGGGTGATGTCGTGGTTAGCATCATCATGGGGTCTCTTTCATCTGAGTGTCCTGTTCTCCGGGTGAAAAGCCATCCTCCTTCCTGGAGGTCAACTGTCTATATTGAGACAGAGGTGACATGTGGGTGGATTACAATTATCGCCAATCCTAAAACAAGTGCATTTATTTAAAGTAAAAAGGGATGGGAATAAGGTTAAAAGAAATATGATGTTCTTAGGAAGAATTATTAATCCTACACATCTGGTGTATCAGGCCGACATGTTTCTGCCGTAAGGAGCCCAGGAGGGTCTGCAACTTTTGTCAGGACCAAATGAATTTAGGTTGATTCCAGATTATGAGACACCTATGTAAGTGCATTAACTCACATATGTATTGCCCAGAATATCATTCATATTCGGACACATACATTTTGAGGCCCAATACAGTAGCCTTTCTATGAGGGAGGAAAAGGCCTCATGGGGTAGGGACGACCAATGGGGTGCATTTGTGTGGCAGCCTTTGTGGATAATGCTCTGCGGCTCTTCCGTCCTGAATGTTAATATACTTAACGAAGCTGATTATCATTTTTCAATCATACCCTATCCTTATAGAAACTCCCATAAAAGGCATGGGAATGGGTGGACTAGAGGCCTGACTGGACGGAGCATGCTCTCCTTGGAACAGGAGATTGGCCTGATAAGAGGCAGATTACTTCAACCAAAAGAGTGACAGAATAAGGCAATGAGAAAGGAATCAATCAAAGTCTACCAGCAGAATAACAAACCAAAGATTGAACCCAACTGCAACTGCCCACATCACCATAAAGACATCAGCAGCCCTGCCGGATCCAGTCCAAGACATGCAAACAAAGAACATTGAACTCCCAACAATGAGGGGAGTTGAAGGGAGTTTACTGGAAATATTGAATAGCAAAGCCTATGGCCAGATTTCTTCCACAATGTCGGACCTGGTGTTCGGCCATGTATGACCGATGCTTCACAGTTAGAAGTGTAGTGAGGGAAGGGGAGGAAGTTGATTACCAGCCAGACACCTCAGACAGTGGTACCCCTGAACTCACGAGTTGTCATGATAAATGGTAACCTAGAATTTAAATTTTAAGCTCTCATTAAATGCCTCACCTGGAACATAAATGGATTACTAAATAAAATAAAGAGACACATGGTTCTAAAGGCAGCAAAGCAATATGGAATGGACATACTTATGTTGCAAGAAACACATTTGCTGGGTAACCCTTGCAGGTGCCTCTGTAGATGTGTATTGCGATCGGTATTTCATGCTGGATTTAACAAGTAATCAAGAGGGGGTGGCTAGACCAGTCAACAAACATCTTTCCCCTACTGATCAACTGTACCTGGATAGGCAGACAAGGGCGCTGTGTAATGTCTAAAGGCACTCTATACAAAAGGCATATAACACTGCTCAAGGTGTACGCCCCAAACCTGCTTATCTAAGAACTACCTCAACCAAATAGGAGCCATCATAATTGAAGCACCACCACTATTATTAATAGTAGAGGGAGACTTCAATGGACTCATAGTCTATAAAACAGACAGATCAGGCCCCCCACTGACAACAACGCCCAATACATCATTGCTAATGGACTTTACCTACCAGTCTCTTGGAGCAAGATGGCATCTGACTAGCTGCTCGCTACATCTGAGCTCCCACCCCACCTCTTACCTCTTGTTTGATCACGGCGACTCCTGAGCGGTAATACAGTGGTAATACGGTGCTGGAAGCTGGCGAGTGATGCTGGAGAGTATGTGGCCTCTCGGGACTGTCTGGAGCTCCGGAGTCTGTCTCGGCCGTTCGCCCTCGAGGCGGAGTTCCGGCGGGAGACGCCGCGTGGCTGTTTGTGCTGCGGTGCTCCGCGTTGCCCCTGGAGAAGAGCTGAGGCAGGCTTACCTCACGATTATTTCCGGACAGGTCAACCTTGTCTCACTGATGGCCGGCAGAGGATCTAAAACCTCCAAGGCGAGACTCCTGAATGCTTTGGCCATCGCTACTGGTCCGCCCCCGGCCGGGACTATGAAGCCCAGCATGCATCATGAGAACCCCAAGGAGGCTGGCACAGAATCAAGGAACAAGAAGAAAGGTAATGAGGCCATTACTAATATCGGCAAGAGATCCACCCCAGGGAATAATCTGGCGGCAGCAGCGGAAGGCCAACCGGCGATTTCTGACCTTTTTCCATTACAATTTCCCAGATCCCTAAAAAACCAGGATACGTTTACCGTGGCCCCCTTACCAGCTACAGCATCTGCTCCCACCCATGTCCCGGAGGTGGTGCCTGAGATTGTGGCAGATGCTTCCAGAAGCCCAAAAACATGTGAGGAGGAGAGTTGCGCAGCCATCCCCATGGTGGATGTAGGGGAGAAACTACAGCCTGAGCAGAATCTGGCTAGCGCTGGAACTACTGAGACTGAGACTGTTGATCTTGGGGGCCCCTGATCCCCCCCCTTCCTCCCAACTAACCAAAGCGGACTCCATCTCATTAGGCTGTGGCTCTTTGGGAGACCCTAGACCGTTGGCCTCACCCAATCGGATGGGGGGGCAGAGAGAATTTGTATTCTCTAACTGATGATTCGGACTCTTCAAGGCCCGAACTAGGCTCCTCAACTTCTACACTGTCCATCTCATCTAGCAGTAGCTTGCCGGATGGATCTGTTGTTTCTGCTAGTCGAAAGAAGAGATCAGGAGGATCGAGAAATAAGAAAAAGTCTACAAGCACGAAAAAGAAACAGCTTTCAAGTGACAAAAAGGCTAACAAAAGCCGGGAAGAGTCATCAAGGAAAGGGACCCCCAGGCTCAGATGGGATTATTCTGCTGTTCAACTTCTTGACAATCCAGAAGAGTATGGAGGATGCCCTCCCGGGGTCCAGCCTCGACCACCTGGAACTACAACAGTATTGGAGCCCCCCCCTCTCTGATTTTGGCCACAATTAAACAGATGCAGGTGGAGATCCGGACGGATAATCGACGGGCACGACAGGCATCCAAGAAACTACAGGGCGCAGTTAGGAAAATAAGTAAAACCGTACCGAGATCTCTGACAGGATGACCAGCGTAGAGGCACCGACAGATACCCTCAAACTAGAGGTTGCAGAACTAAAAACTTTGAGTACCTCCCAAGACCCCAAGCTTACAGAAATGATGTGGAAGCTGGAGGAACATGAGAATAGACAAAGAAGAAACAATCTGAGACTATTGGGTATTCCAGAAGGGAGAGAGGGAGGGAATCCCAGGGACTATGTAATCAAACTCCTAAAGGGCGCAGTCCCAGAACTCACGGGATGGGATTGGGAAAGGGAAATACAGAGGGTACATCGATTCCCCTTAACCCTCAAAAAACAACAGGCAGACAGTAACGCATACCCTAGGGCTGTTTTGGTCTATTTTGGAAATTTTCTTTTAAGACAAAGCATTTTTGATCTAGCACGTTCTAATTCTAAAAGGGAATTTGAGGGAGTTTCCTTCTTTGCACGGCCAGACTTCACCCACGCCACGGTGGAGCGAAGATGGCTGTTAAGGCAGATATTTGCTCCCTTTCAGAAGCTGGGTGCCGAAGTGTATCTACAAAATCCAGCAAAATTGAAAGTGGTATTTAAGGGCCGCACCTGTACCTTTTTTCTGAGATTCAGGCCCAAGAATACCTAACGGAGCTGCAGGGTGGGGTCTGATCCTTTGGGAGAAATGCCAAAAGTGCAAGGCAAAGATGGTTAAGTGGAATCAAAATGTGGCTGAAACTGTCGGAAACGCTTTAATGATGGAGAGGTGGGGGGAAGCAGAAAAATAGAAAAAGAAAAAAAAGAGAGAGGGAAAATATATGTAGTTAATTTGTTAGAACAGGGTGTTTTAAAAGGGAGTTGGTGGTGGGGGCTCGGGGAGCGGTTTTCGTCTTGTTAGACAACGTCATTCAGGCCAGGTCTCATTGCTCAGTGGAGTGGTATGGGTTGGGGGAGGGGATGGAGTGGGGGTGATTTGTCCGGGGGGGGAAGGGAGGTTGGGGAGGGGTTCCGAAACCCTACACGATCAGGGCTAAAAGGGAAAGAAGTTGAGAGACTGGGTGGTGGTTAGTAGCGGGGTGTTACGCTGCTATTACATTACTTAAGGGGTGGTGTTAAGGATGCAGGCTAAAATAAGGCAATGATTGACAATCAGATGATCCGAATTGCGTCTATAAATATCTGCGACTAAATGATCCTAAAAAAAAGAGCTCAAACTTCCCTAGGGCTAAAAATCCTGGCATTGTCTGCCTACAGGAGACAACTTTGAAGCTTTGTAGAGGGATATTCTAAATTCCCTGGGCTATAGACTCGTAGCCGGTACCTCACAAGGTGCTCATTCTGGGGGTGTGGCAGTTCTGGCCCGAGGTAGTCTGCTAAAATTCTCTCAAGTAGGGTCTGATACTAAAGGGAGATGGGTAGCAGCAGTTTGTCACTCTCCATGTGGAAGTAAATTCACGCTGTGCTCAGTTTATCAAAAAACAAAAGAAATGCCCATGCTGCTTATTCACTCCAATCAATAATCGTTAAACATTGAAACAAAACAATGCCAACAATAACCACTTTTTCCGTTAGATTTAATCAAAAAGACTTTTTCATTTCTCTTTATATCAAAAATTTCACCACCAACATAGTACAAATATTTTATAATTTGTGAAAGAACATTAACAAAACAAATAAATATACAAAAAAGGCATTTACATATATAAGCACATCAACTTCACATATATCACTTCCTGCATCCCATTCACTCAACTTCAATATACATTCATTCATACCCTTTTGCCCATTCAAACAAACATACAAAACCGCGTATTATTTATCAATGTTGACACAGACACTCTAAGAAAAAAACAATAAATTCAAAGGCCATCTATCGGACTGACTGTATGAATCAAAAATGAATTATAATTCTATCTAAGATTGGCCTTAAAATATCGGTCTACGCGTTTCGAACCCCTCCCAGTTCGGGGGTTCTCATCAGGACCAGAATAGCTGAAAAAGACAAAAAAGATATCTTTGTCTTAATTATTGACCAAAACGTGACCCTTAACTCAAAATGCCTCCATGGTGCACCACTTCTTACCTTAATCACAATCAATATTCAGCTGGTATTCAACCATTTCAACTTATCTCCAAACTGTTCAATCTAGAATAACATACATACAGTCTTAGTCTTGTAATTTGGATAGACAGCATTATAATATCAGTCAGAGGTGACAAATTGATGAATACTCTTACTTGTGGCTGACTGGGGAGAACTGGGGCCACACGTAATGCTCAATGGCTGCTACATATCTGTGAAATGAACAAATGAGGTATGCATTGGCCTTGATGTTATGTTCATGGCAAATATCTCAAAATTGTTTAGGAACCAAGGTAATGCATTACCTTGGTTATTGTTCGTCGTGTATTTGATGTCAACGAGTTGGCGGTGGACTGCAAAAGTACTTTTCTTTCCCGTTTTTCTAAAAGGAGAATTAAGACTCTGGCTCAGTTGCAGTTCGTTATGCAATTGATCTTCGTTTTTTTTAAAAAAGAGAGAGAAACGAGCCGGTGTGGACCGAGGCTCTAAACCTGTAGTTCGTCTTACCTTCACTCGTGTTTGGCAGGCAGCTCAGTTGTTTTCCGTGTTCACAGCGGATCGTTTAACCGGAATCCGGAAGCGATTTCTACTTTACGCGCAGGGACATTTCGCCCCATGGCGAAATGTAACATTTTAGTTTTCTTCCATCGAGAGTGCTTCATTTTCATGAGTGAAGGCAACAAGTGTTGCTGTTCATACAATATGGGCCCATATTAGTATATCGTTGGCACACTAAGTTCGAGGTTTTTCTAAACAGCGAAGCCGTATTCCCTCTCTTGAGGTTATAAGAATGTGACAAGTGGTTTTCTGCACAAAATAATATTGAACAGTATGGGACGTTCATGATTAGAAAAATGCTGAGGTATAAATCGAAAAAATGCCTGGATTAAAAACAATGACATCGGAGGAACTACAAATCCCACAAATCCCGTGGTTAGGACGTCATCATCCCTGCGCGTAAAGTAGAAATCGCTTCCGGATTCCGGTTAAACGATCCGCTGTGAACACGGAAAACAACTGAGCTGCCTGCCAAACACGAGTGAAGGTAAGACGAACTACAGGTTTAGAGCCTCGGTCCACACCGGCTCGTTACTCTCTCTTTTTTAAAAAAAACGAAGATCAATTGCATAACGAACTGCAACTGAGCTAGAGTCTTAATTCTCCTTTTAGAAAAACGGGAAAGAAAAGTACTTTTGCAGTCCACCGCCAACTCGTTGACATCAAATACACGACGAACAATAACCAAGGTAATGCATTACCTTGGTTCCTAAACAATTTTGAGATATTTGCCATGAACATAACATCAAGGCCAATGCATACCTCATTTGTTCATTTCACAGATATGTAGCAGCCATTGAGCATTACGTGTGGCCCCAGTTCTCCCCAGTCAGCCACAAGTAAGAGTATTCATCAATTTGTCACCTCTGACTGATATTATAATGCTCTGTCTATCCAAATTACAAGACTAAGGGGCCCATTACGATACCCGGCGTAAATAAATCCGCCAGGCATGGAAGCGGCAAAAATCCGCCCGCACACACCGCCTGAACACCGACCACGCCATTATGATTACACAAACCGAAAACCACCATCGGCGGAAAAATCACACAAAATACCGCCCGCCATCGTCCGAGTCGGAGTCAAACCGCCCGCCACGGACGGAAACACGCACGACAACACAAAACCGCCCGCCCACACGGCCGACACACCGCACGTGAAATTACGATCGCACCGCCATGAGCGCGGAAAAACAACAAATATACCGCCCGCCAGCGCAAACAACGCCGATGAGAATCGACACGGCAGAAGCCATGGCGCCAACGTACCTGCACAGAAACCATCCGCACACAAAACCAATAGCACACAACATGGCCAACAAGTCCACACAGCAAGGCACACACAAATACACAAGCACAGTACACATCCCGAAAACACCCCCCGGACAAACAAAAAATACAAAGGCCAGAACCCCAGACACAACACACCTGAAAACAACAGACCATGAGGACACACCCACATAGGTGAGTACAAAAGCAGCACTCCCACAGACCACAACCCCTTGCTACATTGCAAACCAGAGAGGAGAGGAGAGGACACAGTGACACAGCAAGGACAGCAGCACACCACAGAAACGCACACATCACAACCACCACCACCACCACCAAACACCGGCACCACAAACCCCCTGCACATTACACAACACACACCGCACCAGCACCACAAACACCATGGCACCACAAAGGATGCCCAAGTTCACGCCCATGGAGCTGACGGTCATGGTCGACGAGATCATCAAGGTGTACCCACAAATCTATGGGAACATGGTCCAGCACACACCACTAGCCACCAGAAACAGAATGTGGAACCGGATCGTAGACCAGGTCAATGCAGTCGGGACCCTGCCCAGGAACAGAGTCGAGATAAACAAACGTTGGAATGACGTAAAGAGCCTGGTCAAGAAGAAGGAGGGCAAAAACAGAGAGCTGGCTGCCGCCACTGGCGGAGGGAATCCCGCGCTCTTTAAGACCTTCAATGCGTGGGAGGAGAAGGTGCGAGTCGTAATCCATCCGGAGATCCTCACCGGATTAGCAGGGGGAGTGGAGGCTGGTAAGTACAAACTAATGTATACCAGCACACCGCTATGTACTCACATGCGCAACTACCATGCCACAGCTCCCAGGGACAAACACCCCCATGTCCAGCACACAATACACAACACATCACACACACATGCAACAGACACTACCACACACAGCCCAAACCGAACAACTGTAAGATGCGTGGGGACATGTGTATACTAAGCCAGCCACGTAACCACCAACAGGTCCCCAAATATGCCAGAAGCGCCACAACGAGCACCCACCACACCCATGTGTCCGCCACAGCTGCACTAACCGACAAGTAACAGGTAAGTGGCAGGAACACAAAGTGCAGTGGGTGGGACGGTGGACAGCCCAAGTACAACACACACCAGGCCCCAGTCCCACAGCACAGCAAGGAGGAGCATCCCCCACACCCCACAGCCACGTGTCAGCCACCGCAGTGCACAACGACAGCCGAAAGGCAGACATCACGGTCCACAGCAATCGGTGTCAGTGGGTGTACAGCCACCCCACGACCCACTACACCCCCCACCCCCACAGACCTGCAACATGGAGCACCCCCGCTTAGAGCCATGTGGCATCCAGTACAGTGCACGCACGAACAACTTGCAGGTGGGAAACTGGACAGGGCTGGATTACTGGAGGCATGAGGACCATAACACCACCAACACATGGGACATGTCACGTAGCAGACGAACACGCAGCACCGCCCACCGTCACGAACAAGTGAACAATGTGCACACGGACATGAACAACAGACTCACACCCCACATGACCCATCACAGACATAGCAACACCCAAGGAGCCACGTCTGCATGCACAAGCCACACTGAATATAGTCCCACACGGCAGCCACTGTGCAACTCATCACACACAACCGAAACACCATTGAAGTCCTGTCCATGTAGCCCCCACTGCCTGTCAACCCCACACCCCACAACTACGCCTATGTAAGACAAACAACACTAGACGCAACAGAGCGGAACAACATAAATGCACACGAACACCACTGAACCCATCAAACTCACAGACACACCATGCACATACAACACACCATCCATCCCATCCGTCAGCCCCAGTCTCATGAAAGGCATGTCATCCGAACAGCTGCCACACATACAGCAGTCACGCTAAGACACATGCCCATGACCAACCATGTGCCAGAAGTCAATTAAGCGCACGACACACTGTGAGCAACAACACACAACATGGGCCACACCCCCCCCCCGAGCACTGCAGTGATGCACATGGCACAGGGCAGCACGCACACCAAGGAGATGGGACAACTGCAATACGTTGGCTGGCACACAACTATCACTCACTCATAACGATGCGTCCAATGCCATGTCCAGTAACCACAACAGACAGCAAATATGCAGGGCATGTCAGGCATGCACACACCTCAGACCATGCACTGTCATGCTGCCACAACACATGTCACGTTCGGCACCCATGGCTCACAGCATGTACCCCAAAAGCATATCCCCTCCCAAATGCGAATCTGGGGCATGGCCCCCATGTTGCCATATGCGTTCCTAAGCGTTCCATTTGAACCCCAAAAGCATATCCCCTCCCAAATGCGAATCTGGGGCATGGCCCCCATGTTGCCATATGCGTTCCTAAGCGTTCCATTTGAACCCCAAAAGCATATCCCCTCCCAAATGCGAATCTGGGGCATGGCCCCCATGTTGCCATATGCGTTCCTAAGCGTTCCATATGAACTCCAAAAGCAAAGTACAAACCAGACCCAGGATGGGCCAGGAGCCCGCATACACCAGAGTCACAATGAGTAGGGGCACAGCAACACACCCATCGGCATGGCCAATCCGTCCCATGCCACATGTGCACAGCACACAGTCCCATTGCCTAGCACACACAACTACAGATGCCACAGCCACACACTCGCCTCCGGGAAACCCATGTACGAGATTGCACGAACTGCCAATGTCAGACGACTAATACATACTTCGCCAGGTGCAACACAATAACAAATCTCATTCTCTCCACAGGTGACGAACTGCTGGATGCTGGGGATGGAGACAGCAGCCAGCACAGCCAGCCTACAAGCCCCCAACGAGGACACACGGATCTGGAGGATCTGTCCTCCTCTTCGGACACAGACCACCAAGCTGGCCCATCTGGCGTGGCAGGGCCCAGCCGCTCCCCAGGACCCCTCCTACCCACCAACCCATCATCCAGGGATGCTGAACAGTCCCAGTCCCCTGCTGCCACTGTCGTTGCGGCCACACCCACGGTCATTGCGGCCACTACCACTGCCGCAACCGCCACCATCGCCGCACCGACCACCACCGCCTCCACCACCACCACGTCTTCGCTGGCACCAGCCCCAGCGCAGGTGGTGGCCCGGCCGACTGGATCCACCCTGGGAGCCACAGCGAGGACCGTGGTGTGCAATGTGGCTAGTGGGCAGGCCGGTGGCAGCAGGACTGGTAGGAGGAGCAGAGGTCAGGGAAACGCCAGCCTCCCCTGGGAGCCATGCCCGGCCTCAAATGGCCAGAGTCCTTGGGGCCTATGAAGAGGCCCAAGGACAATGGGCCAGGTCTGCTACTGACACGCGGGAGGTGCTGGGGGTGCTGAGGTCCATGGACGCCCATATGGGCCAATTCGTGTCCCGTATGGACCAACTCGTGGACCTCATGGGCCAGCTGGTGGTGGCGGTGGGGTCACAGGCAAGGCCAGCAACACCACCTCCGCCACCACCTGCTAGGGCGCAGGCTCGGGCAGCAGTGTCCACTTCCCCTGCGTCCACAGCCAGTGAGCACACCTCACCCACCACCAGCAGGTCGCCACCACACACCCCCCTCCCAAACGTGGAAGGGGCCGTCCGAAGAGGAAACAGATCTCCCGGGAGGACTTCGCACGCTCCAGTCGCAAGTGAGGCAGCCAGCCAGCCTTCCGCCAGCCTTCCTTGACCAGCCACTGCATTGACTTGCTCTACGATCCCACTCCACACAGCCAGCTGGATGGCATGTGTGTGTTGGACTATGGACATAGAACCAGTGGGTACACCCTGATCATCACGCAGCCATGACCGACAACTCATTGTCACTGCACGCACCACTTTTGTCATCACCTTACACACAATCACATGTCACAGTTTGTAATAAATGCACCTTTTTCACTAACTGCTGTTTGTGCCCTGTGTTTTATTTGTACGGAATACAACGGCCACCTTGGGCGGAAAGGCACCTGATGCGTGGCATGGCAATGGAATCCGGAGGGCCTGTAGGGACCTAGGGGTGGGAGACAGAACAGGAGCACATTCAATGAGTGTGTCACACACCCATCACACAGTACATGTCAACAACTACAAGCAATGTACACACATCGCACAGAGCAATAGGGCACAATGCCACAGTCACCAACAGTGGCATACTACCCTGGCCATGGAGCGTTGACACACTGCACGCAGTGAACATACGGCCACCCTGACACAGCACACACACACCTGCACAGATACAGACACATCATCCGTCGTACATGGACACTCACCGTCAAGTGAAGTAGCGGGCGATGAGCTGCTGGCGCACATTCCCAGCTTCCTCCTCTCCGCTGTCCACCTCACTCGAGCTGTCCTGGTCTGCGGGCTGGGGCCCTGGTTGATCTCCATCATCCACAACGAGGGGGATCTGCTTCCGAATGGCCAGATTGTGCAGCATGCAGCACGCCACCACTATCTGGCACACCTTCTGTGGGGAGTACGCCAGTGCACCCCCGGTGCGGTCCAGGCACCTGAACCTGGACTTGAGGAGGCCAAAGGTACGCTCGACCACACGTCTGGTCCTCCCATGTGCCTCATTGTATCGATCGTCTGCTGGGGTGCGAGGATTCCTCAATGGACTGAGCAGCCATGCCCCATTCGGATACGCAGAGTCACCTGGGTGTGAGGGACACAGAGAACCGTTGCTATTCCAACTGGACAGGGGACAGCATCGCACAACCAGCACGCTACACCACTCCACATACTCACCGACAATACAGGCACGATCCTGTTGCAGATTGGCCATCAGTTTTGGCAAGATGCTGTTGCGCATTATGTGTGCGTCATGGGCCGAGCCTGGGAACTTGGCACACACGTGGGTGATCACCATGTCCGCAAGGCACACCACTTGCACATTCAGGGAGTGCGTGTGCTTCCTGTTGCGGTACAGGTGCTCAGTGGCCTGTGGTGGAACAAGGCCAACATGAGTGCAATCAATGGCTCCCACGATGTGTGGGATTCTGCCAAGGGCATAGAATGCACCCTTCACTGCCGCCAATTCACGAGCCCTGGGGAATCTGATGTACCTGTTCCGGTACAGCATCATGGCTGCCAGTACATCCCTCAGCACCTTGCTGAACATGGGCTGGGACATCCCTCCTCCACTGCCCACTGTGTGCTGGAATGACCCAGTGGCGAAGAAATGCATGGCGGCCATCACCTTAGCCGTGGGGGTGACAGCAGTCGGATACACCCTGCGGGGACGGAGATGGGGCTCTAACATGGCACACAGTCGATGCAGAGTTGGCCTGTCCAGCCGAAACTTCCTGATTACCTCTGTATCGTCCATGTCCGCCAGCAATTGGTATGGGCGGTCAATGTTCGGTCTCCGCCTGGGTTAAATGGCAGAGGACACATGTCAAAGCAACACGGCACATAGCAATTTCGCATACACATCACTGACATGACTGAGCAAGCACATGAGCCACAGCCCAGCTGTCAAGCTGGGGCGGCACGGCCACAATACACTTACACAGGTCTCCCAACAATGGCAATGGCAAGTGAGACATACCACTGCCATGTGCATGCACATGGGGATCTAGGCCCCAATGACTTGCGGGGCGTGCTGATGGGGACTGACTGCATATTCGTCAAGCGGCAACGCCACGGCAACATGAGTGTCTGCTGAGCATGGAACTGCTTCCGAGGCTGGATGAGTATGGCACACGACGGCGACGATGTGGGCACGGGCTGAGCGGCCAATACAAGTGGGACCTGTGGCACGAGGGGATATGAGACAGTAGTAGGTGTCAGCACTGCACCCTATGTACAGCACTGTACGGATCACAGCTCCCGAAACATTGACTGGTGTCCACATTGACAGCCCCATGCCAAGACGGCTGTGTGCTTGCAGTCACACGTCACAGGTGAGAGGTTACATTGCACGTGCCAGGTGGCAGACGTACATAGTGGGAGCTGGCATGTGTGTGCATGTGTCTCCTGTTCAGGATCCACCAGATGGGCGCTGACTCTGTACTGACCATTGGACACAGCATGTTCCGTGGAAGGCTTGTGTGTGTGGGATGGTGGCACTGGATGTGCCTCCGTTGGGTGGGGGCCATGCACAGGGCGGGTACGTCGATGATTGCGCATTGTTGGTCACGGTGGGTGCACCAACTAAGATGTGTTGCCCTGTGTTCAATTCCTATGTCCGCATGATGATGGACTGTGGATGTGGGCAGACTACACATTGGTCGATGTGCTGTCTATATGCATGTGCCTTCACACCAGGCACAGCTGCCCCTGCACATGTGACCCCTGCTGGACTCGCTGCTGGGTCTGTGGAGCTGATGCACCTTCTGCGCGTGGGGCGGGCAGCTCTCCTCACTTCCCTCATTGCGCATGTCATGTCTTTGCCGCAGGTGACATGGATCATGGAGGGCCCACATGTACGCGTGGGTAGGCTACACATGATTGTTCACTGGTCGCCACCCCCAGTCAGTGTTTCGAATGGGAAGGTTGTCGTGCTGGTGGTATGTTCGATGTGGCGGATGGGCGGGCCTAGGTGCGGGCTTACATTCCGGACATGGGGGGTAGTTGGATTGGCGACTAGTTGCAGTACACACGGGACACGTCTCTTCCTTTCCACATCGGGGTCATCCCTTGTACTAACTGACAGTGATACAGTCATCTTCGCCCCAGCCCTCATGTCCTCCCCTCGCCCCCCAATATGCATGCTCACCTGCGAGGCTAGCGCTTGCACAGGCAGCCCCAAGCTCGCACCAGAGAGGGCAAGGAGTGTATGTGTGGGTCCAGTTGCACGAGTGGGCTGTCTCAGGGTATGATGTGTGGCGGGACGCCGTCCACCTGCGTGGTGCCCCAAATGGAGACCCGGCCTGCATGGACTATGCATCACAGTCTTCGCCTTCCGGATCCGCCACCTGCGACACCCAGTGGCTGTGGCTGCCCTTGCGGCCAGGCCGCGTCCGTCTGTGGCTGTTGGCCCACACATTCACTCTTTGGCCTCTCTGGGGAGGGCTCGGGGGTGGTGGCGCACGCGCTTGCACTTAGTCGCAATGGCATGTGTCGTGGTTGGTATGATGGGCAATGGATGGGATGGTGCGAGCCACCTCCCGTGACGTCAGTGCTGCTCGTGCTGTGGTGCGTCCCCCTACACTTCCATTTGACTTGTGCCATGCTAGACGTTGAGGTTCTATTGCCTGCGTGATATGACCAGGAGGAGCGCGAGGAGACCTCTCACACACCATGCTCCACTGCCATCCCGTGCCCTGTATCGCCTGTGCGGATTGACTATGTTGGGGTTACACCTGGTCGACTGGGGCTGTGTGTGCCTTGTCAAGGGGCATGGCGGGCGCACAACAGGATCCAGCTTGTCCACAGAGGGTGGGCTGAGGTGCGCCTGGTACCGCTTTGTACGTGTGCCCGGCTGCTGTGCACACACGTGTTCACTCCCCCCGACAGGTGTCCTCTCACAATGCCCAGGGAAGCGGTGGTGTACTGTTCATGACCCCTCCCAACACGGCGTGCTCCAACTTGGCATGTGCGCATCTACCCGTCGCACCCACCCACCTGAGCACTGCGTCCATACGACTTCACACGACACGTGTGTCTTCCACAGTAGTGCTACTCATTTGCGTTGACATCCAATACCAGTGGACTACATGGTCATGTCACGACTGCCGTGTACTTCACATACTCTCATCCTCTCTCATTCGTACTTGTGAAATGAGTCAGCGGAGACAGTTTTGGTTTCAAACATTATATTGAGTCTTCTGTCCTCTGTGATGCAGTATAGTGGACACTACTGGCAGCGGAATACATGTTGAGGATATACTGAGCATGATTACAAATGGGATAGGGTGTGGGGTTACATCTGCTTGGCCAAGGCTGTGCTAATGTACATTTACGTATAGCTGCGGAGCTGCGGACTTTGACACAGACGGTATACATGTAGCCTACCAGACCGCTCGGCATCATGGGCACAGTCCATCTCAGTTCCATGTGACAGGTTTGCTGCGGTTGTTCCTCATGCACGCGTGCATGTGAGATGACATCAGGGCATGTGCTTGCGTGCATGCAGCGGCGTGCCACTTGTTGTTGCATTGTGGTGGTTACTGGACATGTCACAGTCACTGGGGTCGTGTTGTTGTTGTATGCACTTGTCGTCCATGCAAAGGTCCTGGTATGGGATTCCCGGGGCGGGGGTGGGAGGGGTGCAGCACCCACAGACTCCAGGCGACCTATTCATGTCCACTGAGCGGTGTGTGTGTCCATGGGCGCTGGATCCATGTCGTGTCCTGGTTGTTCGTGCAGTTCCGTCCATGTGGGTGCGATGCACAGAGCCCATGCCACTGCCTCCCACGATGCATGCGGTGTTCCTGGATGTGATGGGGAACAGTGTGCATGTCCCGGTCATATCCGATGTCATGGCGATGTCGTTGATGGTGTGGTTACAGTTGCCGGTCGTTTGGTATGGCTGTTGTGGTGGTGACTGGCCAGTCCGTGCGGAAGCTGAGCATGGGTGCGGGGTTGGACTTCATAGGTCACTCGGGAACCTGCGTTGTGGTCCGACGTATTTACAGGTTGTCAGGTATGCGATGCCGTCCAGCAGGGCTTCCATGTCATTGGTGGTGTACATGTTTGCCAGCCAATGAAGCGGATGGTGGCTGTCAAGGTGTTGTTCATAGGTTGTCCCTTGGAGGACCATGATGGGGCATGCTGGGTGACATTCGATGTAGCTGTTCTCGATGATCCGTCGTGTGGAGGCACAGTGGTTCCATTTCAGTGCGCGTGCGATGTTGGCCACATACGCCATGCCCCCATAGGCAGAGCAGGCCCTGTCGTGTGCGTCCAGAGGGAGGAGTAGTGGTAGCAGGTCCGCCTTCAGACATGCCGGGTTGGAGAGGCATATCTCGACGGGATGCTGGTAGGGACACCTCCGACAGTAGAAGACGGGCATGACGCAGCTGAACAATGTGATGCGGTAAGTCAGTCGGTAACTTACGTTCAGCAGGGACAGGAGATCGCATCCCAATGTATGTATCGTGTTGGTTTGGTACAGCTTGAGCTGTTCGGCGTAGTTGGGTAGGTGTGTTGCGGTTGCCATTTCGCAGCGGTTCGTAGAGGTGGCGTGCTCCGGCTGTGTGTGCAGTCTGCAATGTGCACGCTCCGGGGTTGCTGTGAGCTCTGTGTAGTCGTGGGGAGACAGGACTTGTGTTCTGTTGGCTTGTTTGGAGGACACGGGCCCTCTTCCCACATGCTTCTCAGACAGTTCAAGGTCAGTGCTGTGTGACTCCTTCCAATTAACTTGCATGTGGCCGACATGGGGGAGTGTTTTCTTCTTTCTTCCCCGTCCGTTGTGTGCTTCTGTGATATGCGCTATCTGCCCTGTGGTCGGTCTCCTCGGCATGCCTGTGTTGGTCTATTCTTGGACAATGGCTGTATTCACCGGCTTCTGTCGTAGGGCTGTGGTTTCGGTGTTGGAATGGAAGGTCATTCAGTGCTGTCTGCTCTCCCTTGTGTGGGCGGCAGGCTGCCTTTCCGCTCTGCGTTGGGCCTTGTGTGTGGATGTTATTCTTGGGCCACCTGTTGTCGGTCCCCGGGCTCTTTGGTGTTCCGTTTCATGTGTCTTGTTCATATGTGCAGGGTGGTATGGGTTTTTCAGTGTGGTACTGGCGTTCCTCTTCCCGAAGGGGCCCTGCTTCTCCTAGTTGGTGTTGCCGCCGCTGTGTGCTACGCCATGTTTGTTACACTGGGGTGTGTCCTGCAGTTGCGTGTCTTCACTGACATGTGTGCGTCGGTTGTGTGGCGTTGGGTGTTGTCCGTGAATTGGGCGTTGGGGACATGTCTGTGGCCGGCCTGTCACGTGTCATGTGCGTTCGGGGTGGGGCTGATGTGTGTGCTGGTTGGTTGTGTCCCTGTGTCTGTGTGCGACGCATGCATGGCGCTGCAGTTGGCCTCTGCGTTGTGCGCATGTGTGGCGGCGTCATCGGCGCTTTGGGGCCGTGACGGGGTGGTTGGTTCCTAGTCCCAGGTGGTGTGTACACATGTGTTCCGCGATGTTAGGATTTGGCCTGTGTGTCATATGTGGATGCAATGGTGGATGTGTAGTGTGCACGCGCTGGTGGGGGTTGTCCGCTTTTCCGCCCTTGCACTGTGTGCGCTGTTTGCGTGCACTTGTTGTGTGTGTGCCTACCTGCGTCTCCGCGGTACGTTGCGTCCTTGGTGGTGCATCAGCAGAAGCATGGGAAGGGCCTGCAGTGCTGGATTCATGCCCGGGGTGCCGCTTCTTCGTTGTCCGTGCTCTGCGTCCGTGTTTCCGCCTCTCTTTCACGTGCGGTGTCTCTTTGCCGTGGGAGCCGTTTGTTTGCGGCATCGTAATTTATGCGCCGGGCGGGACGTGTTTCGTCGGACGGTGTGTGTCAGTTGTGCTGCGCCGCTACGTGTGCGGGCGCACTTTGATGGCGGACGGTGTTGCTGGCTTGCCGGCGGTGTTTGGCCTGCTTTTCGCATCGTAATTGGGCGGGCGTGTGGACTGCTGCGTGCCGGCGGTAACTGGTGGTTTTTGCATCCGCCAGCACGGCGGTTGTGCTTCCGCCCGCCATCGTAATGAGCCCCTAAGACTGTATGTATGTTATTCTAGATTGAACAGTTTGGAGATAAGTTGAAATGGTTGAATACCAGCTGAATATTGATTGTGATTAAGGTAAGAAGTGGTGCACCATGGAGGCATTTTGAGTTAAGGGTCACGTTTTGGTCAATAATTAAGACAAAGATATATTTTTTTGTCTTTTTCAGCTATTCTGGTCCTGATGAGAACCCCCGAACTGGGAGGGGTTCGAAACGCGTAGACCGATATTTTAAGGCCAATCTTAGAATTATAATTCATTTTTGATTCATACAGTCAGTCCGATAGATGGCCTTTGAATTTATTGTTTTTTTCTTAGTGTGTCTGTGTCAACATTGATAAATAATACGAGGTTTTGTATGTTTGTTTGAATGGGCAAAAGGGTATGAGAGTGAATGAATGTATATTGAAGTTGAGTGAATGGGGTGCAGGAAGTGATATATGTGAAGTTGATGTGCTTATATATGTAAATGCCTTTTTTGTATATTTATTTGTTTTGTTAATGTTCTTTCACAAATTATAAAATATTTGTACTATGTTGGTGGTGAAATTTTTGATATAAAGAGAAATGAAAAAGTCTTTTTGATTAAATCTAACGGAAAAAGTGGTTATTGTTGGCATTGTTTTGTTTCAATGTTTAACGATTATTGATTGGAGTGAATAAGCAGCATGGGCATTTCTTTTGTTTTTTGAGTATTTGTGGCTTAGCCTTGCTGCAGTGGTAGCCAAACCCTTTCTAGGTTCTTGTGCTCAGTTTATGGCAGTATACTTGATGATCCCTCCATTTTAAATCAGGTATCTAAAGAGTTAACGCACCGCCTTTTACCTATAGTTTTATGTGGGGACTTTAATATCAATCTCCCAGGAAATTTCGATATAGGAGGGCAGTCATTGTATACCCGGAGAAAACCTATGTGTTTCAAACCCTTAAAGGGGTATGTAAAGATCATGGTTTGGTAGATGTGTAGCATAAAAAGAATCAGATGGAGGATGGGTATTCTTATTTTTCTGCTCCGCATTGCACACATGTTCGCCTTGATTATTTTTTTGTGTCCAACAAGTATATCGTGTCCTGTCAAATCGATCGATACCCCTAGTTCCTCTCGGATCACAACCCCCTTGTATGAGAGTTGCAAGGAATAGGGGGGAAACCACTAAGTTCATGGAGCTTTGAACGTGATCGCCTTATCAATGCGGATTACTGCAAACACATCAGTAGGTTGATCCTAATATTCTTTGAAGAGAATAATGGCATCGCCTACTTGTGTACGGTCTGGGATACATTCAAGGCCTGCCTAAGGGGGAGACCTTAAAGTTCTCACTGACAAAGGGAAGCAGGAGAGACGGCTGATACAAGCTAAACAAGATAACCTAGCAGTAGCCGAGGAAAATTTAGTAGAAGCAATATAACAAGCTGTTATATTCCATATAGGTACCCCAATATAGGTTCAGGTAACATCCCAACCTTTCACCTATATTTGTCCCTACATTACATACACAACGGGCTGCTAGGACGGACCCTTTACCTAGTTAAGGTATTGCTTACAGAACATGGGGTTTTCCCTGAACAATAGCCTCATACATTATGCATGAGGATTCTTGGATTCTCGGAAACTCAGCAGGACTACCATTCTCTACGTCATCCTAAGTCCGACAAGTGGCACAGAAAGGTAGAACCTCCAGGGAGACCTTTGGGTATATAAACATCACCTCTTGCTGAGATAGTCAGAGGAGATCAGGACTTCCCTGCCAACACACTGACGCGAGACGCTGATATTCCTGCATGCAGATACTCCAGCTCGCAGTGGTCTAACGTCCTTTGCGGGGTGTCCAACTCGAGACCAAGACAGGGTCCCACTCCAGGTAATGGAGTTGACTTTATCCTAGAGGGATTCTTGGCTTAACATCTACACACATGCTAGGTACACTTAGGTACTTCTAGTTAGGGAAGCATCGTAGGAGTACGCATTTTATTCTCATGCATTTTATATACTTACCTGTATTCATGATTATAGAAAAATGGTAGAAATCTACCATCCTTTTACTTTCTTAGTGCTTCTAATAATTTATATCTGTTACTTTCTAGTGGTTGTTTCAGCACACCTAGTTTACACTAGAATAACGACTGTTCAATAAATGCTTATTGAAAAACGTCCATACTGTTTATTCTGTGTATCTCTCTGAGACTAAGTGAGCACGGGTGACTGAGCTAAAAGTAGTACACTGTTTCCACGGTCCTGAGGGATCAGGGTTGTCATGTTCGATAGTTGCCAAGAACTATTCTATCCTTGGTAAGAGGAGTTTCTAGTGGCACTGTGAGCTAGATGGTATACAGACCAACATACCCGGTGGGGGTGTCTAGAATCAGTCTGACACCAATCCTGCAGTGTATGTTGTCTAAACACGCAGATCCTATATAGGTGATGGAGCAGGGTTTCGCAAAAATGAAACCTGCTCGGATCTGATACCCCCATAATACGTACTAACAGTAAATGGTTGTTGAAAACTAATGTACACCCCACACAAACATAAGAGAAATTGCTTTGCGCATGTCTGAACTAACACATAAACAAAATAATCTTGTAATACCATTTGTGATTTGGCAAAACAAGAAGCTTTGGATAAATAGGCTGCATTATGCTTCAGTAAATTGCATGTTGCATTCTGTTTACACTAACGAATAATGCCGCTTTTGCACAAAGCTTATGCTAGGTAACATTAATTGTGAATAGTGCAAAGTGGGTGGTAAACAGTGAAGGTTTCATTATCATATAATTAATAGATGTTCATTTTTATTTACTTTAGAGTGCTAGATGAAGCAGCCATCTTTATAAAGTTGGCTAAAAAAGGGAGGGGAAAGCACGAGGAGCGAGTTGCTCTGTCAGAAGCAAGACAAATGTGCAGTACACCGCAGATGACATGAGGAGGGTGAAGGCCAGAATGTCGAACGACTGCCAAAACCAGTGTCCAAGCGTGGGACCGGAGAAACAGACTGCTGATGATGTTAAAGAAATGAATGAAATAGATAAACTTTGTATTATATGTAATAAAGTGAGAACGAACTGAGAATCATACCCTGGGAATGGACATGAACAATAGGGTAGTTGAAAGAAAAGTGAAGTCACTATGGTGTGACAACGCCACATCCCAAACCCACCAATCCCTTTACGAGATTTAGTGATGTTTGCAACAATTGTGGGATGGACATGTTAGTTTAAGGGTATAATTGGGGTGCCTTTAGGGGTGTGGTTAGAGCTTAGGCTGGCAGGAGAGAAAGAGTGGGAACGCGTCGCTGTTCGTCGGTTAGCAGAGAAGCCTAGCTGTTCCTGACCTGTCCCGATCCGGTTTTCTTCTTATCCCTTGTTTCCTGATCCTATGTCGGGTAATCCAACCCCGCAACCTAGGGGATGATGGATCCCCTAGGTTGCGGGGTTGGTTTTCTTACAGACCAATAGGTTTGTATTTAGTTTAACTTATTCTCAGAATTTACATTATTGATGTATTTTTGTCCCTGAAACGTTTGTCTCTCCACCTATCCACTCCGCCAATGATATGTATTTTTAGATGAAACGATTGTCTCTTTATCTATCCCCTCCATTAGGTATATGAAGTTTTGCATATATATTTTTGCTGAAACTTTTGTCTCTTATTCTATCCACTCCTTCATTGCATAAAGTCAATGCTATGATTAGATGAGTTTAAGTTTCCAGTTGTACTGCAAGTGTAAAATTTCTCCTCATGTGAGATTCAGTGTTTGTATTTTGTGACCAAATGCAGTTGAGCATAATCTTTAATTTCTTGAGATAAAATTCATTATAAACTTCATCGAGAGTCTGTGATCATTTAGTTTTATTAAATGGTTGGTTAGAAGTTAATCATTGCCATCAACTATTCAACTAATTGGTCCATCGACCAAGTAGAGGGAAAGTTGATAACGTTAGTTATGATGTCAAACTTTAACCCATGAAAGGAAAAGGATTGATCGAGCATAAAAATTGACCCCAGCGCATCAGGGATTCTGGGTGAATGTGTATGGGCCATTGTGTCGTGATGTATTGAGTATTGATCCCTGATAAATATTGGATTGGTGCTGGATCAGTTTCTTGGTAGAAGAGGACGGTTTAATTATGGATTAGTTTGGTAATGATTATTGATTATTGATTGTATGTCCTTAACATGAAAAGTTAGTGTCACGTTCTATGTTGTCTAGAAGTACAGGTACGGAAATACCTGAGGAATCCCGGGAATGGAATTTAGCCTGAAGTAGGCAGAAGAAGAGTGTGGTAAAGAAGCCACACTACAGAAGTACTTTGTCTGTTGTAAATAATATCTAAAAGCTACGGAGGGCTGTAGGTGTTATATTAGGGAAATTTCGTATATAAGTGGAGTGACTGAAAATAGCAAAGGGTCCGCTTCCGAAACTCTAGCCTTATCCCCAGGAGAGTAACAAGACCCCTTTTCACGCCAAAAAGTCCTCTTGTGAAATCCTGGCCTTATCCCTAGAGGAGTAATAGGGCCACCCGGAACTTGTTTGAAGGGTAAAATAGCGCTGGTCGTTATTAGGACTCGTAGTGAGAAAACCTCTTGAAAAAGGCGAAAACTATCTCTTTATTTAGTGGAACAGACAAAGTAGCATTGTTTTATGTTGTTACTAATAGAATTTTTGTTTAAGAGTGCTTAGAAAAATATTGCCTTATTATTTTGTAAAGGGAGGGTCAGTAGAAGGAGTAATACTGACGTCAGAAAAGCTGCGCTGGTATTGGACAAGCAGCGGGCATGTACTGAGCTGTGATTGGTTGGTTGGTGTGAGCCACGCAAGTATTGGTTGAGACTGTGCTTACGTATTGGTGTTCTGATTGGTTGGTTGGTGTGTGTCGCGCTGGTATAGGATAAGAGCTGATGAATAGAATAAGTAGAATTACGGAAAAGTTTCCTTGTTTGTTTTGTTGAAATACGTTAGTGTAAAATGAAGTTGATACTGAAAATAAAGAATTTCTTTAAAAAGGACAAACCAATTGTGACTAGAGAGGGAATTCCAATTCCTCCTCCAAAAACGCCTGCTTCCTTTATGATGGAGCGAGGTTATCATAAGTGTATGTGGTTAGAAAATTGGGTGGAGTATACAAAGGATGATGGTGTTCTAGCCTTTCCTGAGTATGATACATTTAATGTAAGGATATTGCAGAATTTAAGAAATTGAATGGATTCACTAGAACCGAACCCTAGATTGACCCAGTACGAAGCATTGGAAAAATGGGAAGTTGAGGCATTTGAGAGAGAAACATATAGAATGGGTAACGGAGGTCACAGGAATCTGATGTTCAGATATCCTTTCGAGAATAGGGAAGAGAAGCTAAAACGATGGAGGAGAGCTGTGGTGACGGAAGGGTTATACCCAGTTTTAACAGTTGATGAGCAAACAGGAAGTAAATGTAAAGAGAAAAAGAAGAATATAGAAACCTTAAGTGCAAGGGATGGTGTAAATGATTCTGATGATGAATTATTAGAAGATATTATGATCAAAAGACCTCCGCCATATCAAGAAAATTCAGTTGAGGTGACTCCGAATGCTCCTTTTATGGTAAATCCATTGATCCCACAGATTGCAGACATGGCTAGGATAATGAGACAAAAGGAGTTTGAAATGCTAAACAAGGCAAATGTAGAGCAGATTCAGAAAATCAACTAGTTAAGTTTAAATGCAGAGGCGTTGATGGTACCGGTCACAATAGGTCCTGTAGTTCCTTTGTTTGTAGAAAACCCGAATACACCTAAAGTACATGCATTAGCAGTTCCAATGGGTAATGTCAGGAGCGGAGTGGAGACGATAATCAATGAGAAAAGACAAGCTGACACGAATGTTACACTATTGGATCTCCCAGTTTGCGAGATAACAGAAACCTCTAGAAGAGATATACAAATAAGTCCAAGAAGAATAGAGACAAATGTCATTCCAATGACAGGGAGTTCAGCAGGTCTTTCATCAGAAGAATTGAATAATTGGATAAAGGAAAGGGAAGAGAAAGAAAATCAAAAGAGTATAAATGTGAGCCAATTGAAGGTAGATTTGGAAGAAATGATTATTGGTACGATCAGTCCAGACAGGTTAGGGACTTATCGGGATGATGAATTGTTGTTCTTATGTAAAAGCATTACTTGGAGAGCGAAGAATCTTCATGAGAAAATATCTCAAGCTGCTAGTGAGTATGGAATAGACATAGAAAAGTCAAAAGTATTGCAGAAATCATACAGATTGGCATTTACTGAAAAAGATTTGGAAAGTTTGAATGCGTCCGGAAAAAGGTTACAGACAAAAGAGCTGATGAACCTTTTGAAGAAATGGGGAGATGTAGATCGATGGAGAAATAGATGGGTAAGAAAGAAGGAAGAAGCAGCAAGTAAAGGAGTGTCTATGTTCCCGTTAAAGGAAACAGAACAGGTTGAAAGGGCGTGTCCGATGAGAGAGGTACCAGGTGGCGGATATGTTCATGTTCCGTGGTCAAGACAGGATATATTATCATTTACAAATGATTTCCCTAGATTAAGAGAAAACCCTGTAGAATGGTACAAACAGGTAGAAAGGTTTGTGAAGGTCTCGAAGGTTTTGTTAAAAGATTTAGGACCAGATGTAGCAAGCGAAATAGCGATCGCAAACGCTGGAATTCGCAGAATATCAGCGTTTGCGATCGCAATTTAGCTGTGTGCTATGTAGGTAGGCAAATACCTACTTGCAAAATAAGGAATTGCAAAAATTGCAATTCTTTATTCTGCACAAGCATTTAGAGAATCGCAATTTGCGATTCCCTAAATGCTATGCTAGTAGGCATCGCTAATTGCGATATTGCCTTAAGGAATCGTAAATTACCACCAACTTGAAGTTAGTAGTAAGTTGCGAATTCCTTTAAAAAAGCACTTTTTTGCTTATTTCAAAGTGCCATGTGGCACACATACATGCCCTTAGGGCATGTATGTGCGCCACAAGTGCACACATGCACAATTCAGGGGTGCAACAGGGTGTCCTTTTGGAACTCTTGCACCCTTGAAATTGCACGCGCAATTCCCATTCATTCCTATGGGCCTCTTGGCCCATAGGAATGAATGGGAAGCCATTCCTCATTTGCGATTCGCAATTTGTGAGTCGCAAATAAGGAATGTGTAGGAATCGCTAAAATTATTGAGATTCCTACCTACATAGCATTTTGCGAGTCCTTAATAGCGATTACCTAAAAATCGCTATTAAGGACTCGCTAAAC